>BQNB010041657.1:0-46617 GCA_026074375.1 Tanacetum coccineum
TGTGCATGTTCCCCTGAATGGATTGGCTATTAATCCGCAATGAAGAAGTCAGATTTGCTGCTAAGTGTGGTTTACTTCTTCTTCTTCTACAAATTTCACTGCGAGCTTAAACCGCTATAGTTAGAAGATTTGTCAACTACATCAAAGTTTCATATTTGCTTCGAATGGTTGTTTGTTTGAGGGGAATCAGATGAACTGCTTAAAGACATGCGGTATGAACTGGGGGGAAGTCAACTCAGTTTATACATATTACATTGTATTCCCTACAAGTAAAGAACTGATTTAAGCTGAAGTACATATTGAAGACAAAGCAAACTGCATATATCTTTAGCTATTTGTACTTGTAGGATACATTGTAAGTAATTCTATATGCCACCACATTGGGGGAAGATTGTTAGGATTAAAAATGTGATGTCTATATGGTAATTACACTAGTTTAGGCTTAAGTTAAAACACAAGGACTAAAAGTGTAATTAGTCCAAAGTGTCCTCGTGTTTAGCCTATAAATACTCTCCTCTAATCAACATTAGAGGGTGAAGCTCATAATTGTAATTTCCATTTTCCTTTTTGTCTTTGCCTTTGAGATCTTATCATATCATCATTCTTTATCGTGAATCCATCTTGATTTGTCTTTTAAAGCTTCTGACCAACATACTCATACTTTCTTGACAGCGTACAATCTTCCTCATGTAGAACTTTTGTCTTGATCAACAACTTGATGATTTGAGGAAGTTCTTTGATTTATCAGAGTTGCGGAAGTGTATCATTGAACTTTGAGTATGAAATATGAAGGAATGAATATGACGGTGTTCATGCTTCTAAAAGGTAGAGATGTTGTTGATGTTGTTGTACATAAACGTATCTTCCCCCCAAATAAACAACCATTCGTATGCACATACTTCACACAAACAACTCATAGAAGAAAGAAACTATAACCTCCAAGTCAATTAAGTCCCGGATGTTGTATACACCAAAGTCAATTAAGTCCCGGATGTACACATTTCTTCCCCCTAATTGTTGCGCTCTATCAAAATATTCAGCTAGAACACTTCTCTTCCCCCTGATTATATTTGATGACCATCAAACATAATCATAATCTTGTTACGCCTGAATATTTGATAGTGAAGTCATGTGTGAAGTGCGGTCTAAGCATGAGAGTCAACTACTAACTTCAATTCCAACAATCTCCCCTCATCAATATTGTGACATCATAAGTAACCTTGGTAATCCAACACTTCACTTGAATGAATCAAGGAAATGTTGTTTGTGTTTTTCGAAAACAAATTCCGAAAAAACACGATAACTACTAGATCACTTAGATTACTAGTTAACACTAATTGAATCATTAAACAATCATTTTCAAATTAGTGACCTACGTTCAGCGTTGGCTTGATGTTAGCACTGGTAGGATTTCCATTCATTCATTATGAAATACTTAATGTAAGTATCACTCTTGAATGTTCTGGCAATGTCACTAAGACATGCAATATCACATAGACATATAAGCGACTCTTGTACTTTTTGTATCTTTGATGTTTAATACCAATGTACTTTTGTGTCTTATGTGAGATTTATGATTTGATCTCATTTGGCCCTACACTCAATATGTGCTTTTTGGTTTTAGTGATCGGAGGCAGGACCAGACTGCCACCTTTTCAATATCAACAATCTCGGAGTGAGATGTCAATAGATTATGCATTTAATCTCCGTGACAATGAAACAATAATTCTTTTGAGAGAATCTTGAGTGGATGGGAAGGGTTGTGCATTGCATCACTGGGTCCATGATGTCTTTCTTCAATACCAAATATTATCTTTGTGATATTCGATAGATTATGTATTGACCCGGTTTCTGCCTAAAGTTTGTGGAGGGCTTCTTTCTTTTCACCCTTTATCCATACATTTCTTTTTCATTCTTCAACCCCTTTAATGTTAAACTAACGCGTCCCCATTATCATCTTGTTGTGATTGTTCCGATGATAACTCATGCCTTAGTTAACATTATTCCCATTTACATTCTACTCCATCATACCTAAGGACCTATATTCTATCTATGGAATGTCCCTGGGTAGATCATTCCGGTTCTGGTTGGATCATGAGATAATACCTAACCTTACCACCTTATATCTTCTTTGATCATTGTAAGGTAGTTGGTTGATGGGTATTTAAGATCGAAACCATAAAACCATTTGAAAATCAAAGTGTTTGATATAAAGCAAAACATTTAACACTTTGAAAGTTTCACTTTTAAGAAATACTCCCCCTACACATGTGCATCAATATTCAAAATTATTTTGCACATGAAGGAAAGAGTTGATTGCACTTTGAGTCTTTCAGATCACTTTGAAATTCCACATACTTAAGCATTTATCTTTCTTGATCACATTTTAATCCAATTCCCCCCCCCTCAAAAATAGCATACCAAATGATATTTTTGATATCAATGGATTAAAATAGCTATATGAGAATTTGAAAACAAAGGTGAGAAAACTGGAGTATAGCATATTGATTATGATTTGGAACCTTTTTGAATGTTCTAAACAAATTTGAAAAATAGTTGCGTCAAAGTATATAAATATCTAAAACGTATGGTCAGTAGATTGCTCACTCCTCATCCTGGTATATTTCTAAGAAGATACGGTCGTAACACAGACACAATCTTACCATTTGCCACGCTTATCTGATATATAAAACATACTTGACCACAATCTTTTAAAGCGATTTATTACTCATTTGGATCAAAAACATTTTCATTTGTATACCATTTTGCTTGAGCTCAAGATTTTGAATATCTTAAATGAAATAGCTCAAGTCCAAGAAGTTGTAAACTTCCCGTTGTGAGGATAAATGTACAAAAATGTACACTTTCCTTTATTTGAAGAATGAGTCCTAAGCTAACATTTACTTAGAAGTCGTATGTCCCGATCACATTTTTTTGAAAAGATGTTGATAAAAAATTTCTTGGGACAAAGAAGATTTCTCTTCTTTTAAAGATAAAGCGCACTGAAACGTACACTTTTCTTTTATTTGAAAACCGGGTTGTTATCTGAAATTTAATTAACAAACCATTTTGGTGAGCAAACTTTTGAAAGATTTTTGAAAAAGTTGAATAATTTTTGCTCAAAAACAAGAAGATTTCTCTTCTTTTTAAGGTAAAGCGCACTGAAACGTACACTTCCCTTTTATTTGAAGACCGGGTTGCAATCTGACATTTGATTATAAACCATTGACTTGAGCTACAAAACTTTGAATGATTTATTTGAATAGCTCAAGGCCGAAAAGATTTATCTTTTCGTTGTTAAGGATAAATGCACTAAAACGTACATTTTCCTTTTATTTAAAGCACGGGTTGCAATCTGATATATGATTACAAACTGTTGACTTGAGCTACAAAACTTTGAATGATTTATTTGAATAGCTCAAGACCGAAAAGATTTCTCTTTTCGTTGTTAAGGATAAATGCACTGAAAATCGTTACACTTTTCCATTTAATTAAAAAGCCACCTTGTTCGGCATCTGATATATGATTACAAAACCATGCCTCTCGAAAATTTAGACAACAACTTTGGAAACCATTTACATGCCACGTGTGCTAACGGGTTTACTAAATTTTGAAAACCAATTGAAAGTTGTGTCAAGTCGATGTAAAGATGTTGAGTTCCAACGAGGGCTTGAAACCAGTGTTTCATTTGAAAACAGCTCTCGTGAAATCAACGGAGATTTAAAATTCCTCTTGATATTCCATGATTTTTTGGAAAACTGGTGTTTCAAATGGAGTTTTAAATCTTGTTGACGAAGAAGATTTCCATTTGTTAATGTCATTTGATGAAACATCCTGAAAATTTGTTTCGTTTGAAACTCTTCCTTTCTTGTTGATGGTTGAAGCAAAGTCATTCTTGTTTTGCATCGAAAGCATTTCTGATTTGGAATATTTGAAAGATTTTGAATGACTTTGCTTTGGCCTCCACACTTGTTTTACCGGTGTAAAACGAGAGTGTGGAGTAACAAAAACGTGATTCTTTCCTTTGTTAATACTTGTCTTAAACTCTTTTGTGTAAAGATGCTTCTAAATAAGTTTGATTTTCCTTAATTGGGGCTCCACACTTGTTTTCACCGGTGTAAAAATATGAGTTGTGATATTTTCAAAAGATTGATTATTTTCATTTGAAGCTCTTGTCTTAAAACCCTTATGAGGAGAAAATGTTTCAAAACTTTGAGATTTCTTAGAAAACTTCCTATCTTTTTGTAAAGAATAGGTTGTAAACTGAGAAACCCTTCGTGAAAACGGTTTTGAAGATTCACCCGTGTGAACCTTTTCCGAAAATTTTTCTTTAGGTTTTGAAGATTTTGAAACATTGGTGTTCCATTTTTTGCCGTTAGAGAATCAAACTTCACTTTTAAAGCATTATATGATGTTCTCAACTCATGATATTCTTTTTGACAAGGAACGAAATTCTTGAGATGCCTATTTTTGATTCCAAATATGCAATTCGTTTTAAAAGCTGATCTTTTTCATTTTTAGGCAAAGACTGTGTAGTGACTGGTTTTGACAAACTCTTTTGCACATCAACTTTGGGAGTAAACCATGATTTTGAAATTTGAGAGTTTATCAACAATTTATCAGCTGGTGGTTTTCCCAAAATTAAATGTTTATCAAACTTAGTTTGCACAGACTTTCCTTTCAGATTTTCCAATTGAGTTCTCAAATGATTAATTTCTTTCAAAAATTGATCCTTTTCAGCTTTAAAATCATCAACCTTACGAGCCAATTGTCGTTCAAGAACAACTTTCTTTTTTTCAAGTTTTTCAAAATACGCCTCAAATTTAGTTGTTCTATTTGACAATTCAAGCTTGACATCATCAAAATCTTTTGTTTGTTGAGTTAAAACCTTTTCAAGCTCGATAAACTTTGTTTGAAACTCAAATTTTGCATTATCACAAGTATTCTCCCCCGATTCCTTTTCAAGATCATTAGTTGAGCTTGGAGAGGAATCTTCTTTCCCACAAATGTGATTAACTGTGACACGACTTCTCACGTTCCTTCTATTCATGTCGCATTTCTTCTATTCATGATCAGCCGATTGTTTCTGAATTCCAGATGTGTTTCCAGAAGAACTTCCAGGAATATCTTCTATCCGCGACGTCGAGTATGACATTGAGCTTGCTTCTGGAGCAAAGCCTATTGCAGAAGCTCCTTATCGCATATCTCCAGTTAAGTGGTAGGAGTTAAAGGATAAAGTTACAAGAGTTGTTAGGATAAGGTTTTATTCACCCAAGTGTATCACCATGGGACGCATCAGTTCTGTTTGTCAAGAAGAAGGACGGTAACATGAGATTATGTATCGACTACCGTAAATTGAACAAGATCATCATCCGTAATCGTTATTTCCCCTCACGTCTCGATAATTATTTGATCAATTCCAGGGTGCTAAGCATTTTTCCAAGATTGAATTACGACCTGGTTATCATCAGTTATGAGTGAAAGTGCAGGACGTTTCCAAGACTGCATTTCACACACGTTATGGTCTTTATAAATTCTTGATCTTACCCATGCTTCAGCGGTATTTATGGAGTCGATAAATCGAGTTTTCATAAATTCTTAGACAAGTTCGTCATCATGCTCATTGATGACATTCTGATTTTCTCTAAATCTAATGAGGAACACGAGGACCATCTTCGCACTGTTATACAGATTTTACGACAAGAGAAATTGTATGCCAAGTTTTCCAAATGCAAGTTCTGGTTGAGTAAAGTGGTATTCCTAGGTCATGTTGTTCCAGCAGAAGGAATTACTATGGATCCGGCGAAAGTTGAGGTTGTCACTAAATGGCCAAGATCGACGTCTGAGACCGAAGCACGCAGTTTTCTGGGGTTAGCTGGTCATTATCACAGAGTTGTTGAAGGTTCCTCACGGTTGGCCTTACCCTTGACTAAACTTACGCGAAAGGATGAGAAGTTGTATGGATCGGAGAGCAAGAGAAGATCTTTGAAGAACTTAAGCAACATTTAATTTCCACGCCTATTCTTACTCTTCCATCTGATTCAGATGGATTTCAGATTTTCAGAAATGCTTTCTTAATAAGGGCATTGATTGTACACTCATGCGGCATGAGAAAGAAATTTCCTATGTTTCACGTCAGCTAAAGCCCTAAGAAATGGACCATCATACTCATGATCTGGAAACTAGAAACTGTTGTTTTCACACCCAAGGTTTGGAGATACTATTCCTATGGCAAGTCATGTGACACGTTACCGATCATAAGAGCCCAAATATTTCTTTATTATTATTTGAACAAATCTGTTCATTCTCTACCAAATTGTCAAGATTATTCTGATAGTAAAATTGCAAGGATATTCCAACAGGAGATCGTGCAACTACACGGTACTCCGTCAGCGATTGTATCCGATAAGGATCCACGTTTCACGTTTCGTATTCTGGAAACTCATGCTCGTCAGGAAGGTTATACCAACAAGCTTAGTAGACCATTAAAACTTTCAGCCAAATTATCTTGTTTCCTTGAAAGTATCGCCTACGAGTGGAGGCAGACGTTTTGGTATTACAGACAAGATTTGTTTCATCAGACCATTCGAAATTCTCGATCGCGTCGTGAGATTTCTTATCGTTTGGCGTATCTCCTCAGCTATCACACGTTCATGATGTATTTCACGTGTTTTGTTCAGAAGTCACAAGTATCATTCCTTTCACGATGTCTCTTATCCACACGATCAGATTCATGAGGACTTATCTCACCTTAATGAACCAGAAGCTATTCTAAATTGTCAAGACAGAGTCATGAGGAACAAAACGATCCCTTTTGTCGAGATTTCTTGGAGGAATCATCCTTCTTTTCAGTCATGTCATGTTTCTAATTCGAGGACGAATTATTCTTTTAAGAGGGGAAGAAGTTGTAAAACCCTAAAATCAGAACAAGTGCAAAATTACCAAAATGCCCCTAATGTCAGAAAATTTAATAAAAGCATGAATAAAATTCAATCAAGTGTTATAAATTATAAAGTACATCATGTGACAAGTATAAAATTTATATAAGATTAAAATATCTTATATTATGCAAGAAAAATAATTATTTCTTATATATATGAATTTTGTCGCGCCGAAAAAAATTTCACAGCCCCTCCCCCCCCACACCCCTCCCCCCCTCCCCCACTTATATTATACAATTAAATATTAAATAAAATAAGGAAATTATAAAATATTTTAGGCAAAAATTAAAATCTGATTTTATACTTTGAAATACCCAAAAATTCGGCACTTCTTCCTAGTATATCTTTTATATACATTTTTTTCTCATTTGGGAATTTCTTAAAAAAAAAACCATTTCCAAAACCCTAAACAATTAAAGTGGCGGCTCCATAATTTTTTCAAGGCAAGGAACGATTTTTCTAGGGTTCTTGGGAGTACAAGGGAGCTAAGAAAATTATTGGTTCATTGGTTTGAAGCTTGATTCGATTTATGGTGTTCTTTTGAATTCGAAATACCTAGCCGAACTCAATAATTCATAAAATCATCCATAATTATTCAAGGTATTTTTATAACTCATTTTACATTATATACATCTGATATGTTCATGAGAAAAATTACCATGCACGTTATTTTGATTTATTAAGCTTAAACATGATCTAAACCCTAAATAATTGCAAGAATTGTATTCGGCTCTAAATAAATTTATACTTTCGATTTTATAATTTTTATGACTTGTATATATCATGTATGAACCAGATAAATTGTTAGAAAAATTGTATAAAAGGTTTAGATAATTATTGTGGAATTTCTAATTCTTGCCAATTTTGAATTATGAAAGAAATGAAGAAATAAATTGGAAAACGAATTAGGGTTAGGGTTTTTATATTTTTCCCAGGTCCAATACATGCTAATGAATGTAGAAAAATTATGTAATTATTGGGGAAAATTCTAATTAGGGTTTTGTGCATTTATTGGTTACCCGATTTGTGTTTTAAAAGTATAAGGGGGTGTTTTGTAATTTCTGAAACTTTGGGGCTGATTATGGCATGTTAATATAATGTATAGATTCTGTGAAAAATAAGTAGAAGGGTATAAATTGTCATTTGATAATTGTTATGGGTTAAACATGATTAATTATATATAATATATATATAATTCGAATTGTATTTAAAACTGAGGGACTAAAAGTGTAAATTATGAAAAGTACAAGGTATGATCAGTAATTAAAGTATTAAGTATGAAAATACCATATTTGATATTATAAGGGCTTGTTTTGCAAAAATGGATAATTAAAGATCATGTTTAATTAAATTAATAACTAAAAGGACTAATTACGTAAATTATGTAAGATCAAGGATTTGGATTGTAAATACAGAAATAGAAACCTACTAATTATAGAAACATGCTATTTATGGAAACTTACTATTTATAGAAACCTGCTAATTATAGAAACATGCTATTTATGGAAACTTACTATTTATAGAAACCTGCTATTTATAGAAACCTGCTATTTATAGAAACCTGCTATTTTTAGAAAGTCTATTTTTGGGAAGTTTAATTATGGAACTTATTAAATCAGGAAAGTCATCATTTATGGAAAGTTAATTAAGGAAAGGCTATCTTTGGAAACTGACTATAATTAGAAGCTGCTATTTTTGGAAAGTACCCAATATAACAAGAATACTAATCATGAAACATACTAATCATGGAATACGTTAATCATGGAATGTACTAATCAAGGAATCATGCTAATTATAGAAAGTTACTAAAAATAGAAAGTTACTAAAAATAGAAAGTTGCTATCCATGATATCTCATGACATCTTTGACTTCACGTTACCATGTTTTACATGTTTATTTCCTATTCCTTCATGACGTGGATGCCATGCTCCCACAGATTCGCGAGCAGGTTCGCGAAGAATACCGCGTTGGTGCTTCGGGTGGTAATCCTCCACCAGCCACTATTCATACTTGGCTTGAGCGCTTCAATAAGCAGAACGGCTAGCTTCCCCTTTTTTATGTCTTTTGACATGATCATTTTACATGTTTGATTTCCATGACTTTATTCTATTGCCGAGCCTATATTATAAGGCATGACCATGATTTACATGACTTACCACCTAGTCATGGAGGTACCATGACCGTGACACATGAGGCACCTGTGTCACGACTCTTTCGCGTTGAGAGTGATTTCACGCGGCGTCCCTTTTCATGTTACCAGATTATATTTCATGTTTGGCCATTATTATTCAGGGGCGTATGGGTGCATCCTAGTTTACATGTTTACACGTTCATGGTGATTGGTTGGTGTGTGCTCTACATCCCATCACATTGGAGCTGATCCCTCCACCCATATTATTATAAGAGGTCACCCCTCTATTACATGTTGAGGCAGCCCCTCTATTATATGCATGTATTCACGATATAATTATTATGACATGTTATGATTTATATGAGCTCGTGGGCATTCCTTACTTATATGTGTTTATGCTTTCCATGATATTCCCCTATTTCTTAGATTCCTCATAACATCCATGATATTCATGACATCTTTTACTTCATGTTACCCAGGTCTACATGTTTCATACGAAATTCCTCATGACAATTATGACATTCCATGATATTTCTTACCTCATAATATCCAGACTTTATACGTTACAACTTTCCTCATAACTCTTATGTATGTTTTCATGACACTCACTTACTCCTATATTTTCCATGACTTTCATGATTTACAAAAATGTCTTTCATCTCATTTTATCCATGCTTTGCATGTTCCACAGTTTTCCCCATGACCTACCCTTCAGATTCTCCACAACACATATGATATCACACGACATCTTGTACCCATGTTAAACATGTTTTCCTATATTACATTTCCCTCATGACTTACCTTACAGATTCTCTCATGACACTGACGATTCATATTCCGCTGCTTCATGTTTATTTATTCATGATTTATATTTATCTTACTGTATCATTTTATCCGTTCACTGAGCAATCGTGCTCAGCCGTATTTCTTTTCATGTTTCTTACGGCAGGTACTTGGCGATGGGATTTTGGGCAAGAGAGATGTACTTAGGATGAGAGCTACCCTTAGACTTACTTTATTATATGGACTTCCTCAGGTTTATGCTATCTAGGACACGTATTGTGTCCTTTAGAATTTCATATGTTTATTTCATGTTGCATTAATAAGGGGAGCCGACGTTTAATTCTGGCTTTCTCGCTTGTAATTTATTGCTATGGCTTATACCTTTATTATGCTTTGATATGACACCATGATTATGACGTTTCGGCCTCCTTTTCGGAGTGGGTCGTTACAAACTTCCTCAAGCTTTGCAAGCTCTTTGTGAAAGGTTAAATAAATACGTTCAAAAAAAGAAGGAAAAAAGAATATTGCTGAAAAGTAGGCTGCTAAAATTAGTTCTCAATATTGGAAGCCTCCCATTTACTATGATAACGATGATGACGAGGAGTATTCTATTCAAGTGAGTAAATTTTTTAAGAATTCCCTTATTGCAATCACACCCGTCTTACCGACCGTGGAGGCCGAGGACTCTCTAAGTATGGGGGACGAGCATCTTAGCACTATTCCTGAAAAGGAATCGGACAAAGTAATAAAGTCTAGTGTTGAGAACCTTGTCCCAATCCCAAGTGAGTCCAAGGATTTAACCGATTACAAAAGTGAGTGTGATATGCCCGTTTGTAATGATTCTTCTTCTAAGAATGAGGGTTTAGATGATATCGTTTCTATTTCACCAGGAAAAGAAATTGATCACTTAGATACCATACCCGATTCAGTACAATCTTTGCTTAATCGTGCTAATTCGATAATTTTTCTTATCGAGGAGTTCACAGATAAACTCGCTCCTATCGATCCAATTCCACAGAGAATTGTTGAAGCAGATCCGAAAGAAGATATTCGTCTAATTGAAAAATTGTTGAATGATGATTCATTTCCTCACTCTCCGGAAGAACTTAATTCTGAGAATCCTGATGCTATTATTGAATCTTTCTCCCCATCTCCTATCCCCGTCGAGGATAGTGACTCTCTTATGGAGGAGATCGATATATTTCTTGCCCCGGATGACTCGATACCACCGGGTATTGAGAATGACGACTATGATTTGGAGGGGGATATTCTTTTTCTTGCAGAATTAATTAACAATGATTATATTTCCCTTCCTAAGTATGAATCATTTCACGTTGATTTTTATAATGTTCCATCATCTCCTCGTCCTCCTGAAAAACCTCTAGATGATGATGTTTACTTTAATATTGAGTCCAATACGGTAGTTTTGACTACAAAAGTGGTGGATGATATTTATGATAATTCGACAAGAGAACTTTATGTTCATGTGCCTAATGTTTTACCCACCCTTCCCACCCTTTATCCAGTGTTTTACACTTTGCTTTCATTTTATCCGAAAATGAGGACAAAGTTTTCAATCCTGGAATTCTCATTTCAAAAGAGGAGAAATCTCCTCATCTTCTATCTCATCGGGGATTTAAAGTTTTTCCGCTTATTAATGATTCTGAAAGCCCGATGATGATTTATGGAGGGGACATTCCTATCTTGGATGTTCCTTATCTCCATTTCTATCCTCCTTGACCAAATCAAGTATGGGGGATCGAGTCAGGCTCAAGACTCGGTTAACAAAAACAAGCGCTTCTCGGGAGGCAACCCGTGTCTTTTCTTCTTTCTATTTTCTTAATAAATGAGTGTGTGATTTTATAGCCCAAGTGTGGGGGCGTGCTTCTTTCTATGGTATGTGGTTCTGTTTTTTACAGGATTCCTTAAGATCATGAAGACCCGTGCTTGTTTTCAATCCTCCAATCATCCGGTCTTCGATCTTCTACTTATTGGAATCTTCGATCCTGATCATTTATATATGTATTGTTACCCCTTTCACACTTGAATTTTTTTGCATTTGCCTTTTTTGTTCCTAAGTGTGGGGGTAAAACCTGATGCTTTTGAACATTGAGGCCAATGTTCTAGGTCAGCTATGCCAACCCTAACCTGTTTACACATAACCCGAACCTGACCCATTTAACCCGTATATATACTTGGGTTGGCGGGTTAAATAGGTTACACGGGTTGAATTGGTTAAACGGGTTTTGGGTTGACCCATTTAACCCGTTTTATATACAAAAGTTGACACATTACACAGGTTAAACAAGTTAAACGGGTTTGCGGGTCGACCCGTTTATCCCATTTAACACATATAATAAGATACAAATAATTTTTAATTTTAGAAATAAATTTTAAACGGGTTGTCGGGTCGACCCATTTAATTTATTCCCAACCTGAACCTAACCTGTTTAATAAACGGGTCAGATGGGTTGACCCAAACCCGACCCGAAATCTATTAGACTCAACCTAAACCTGTTAATTTTCGTGTCGGTTTCAGGTCGGGTTTCATGTCGGGTCAGAAATTTCCACCCCTATGTATTGTTACCCCTTTCACACTTGAAATTTTTTGCATTTGACTTTTTTGTTCCTAAGTGTGAGGGTAAAACCCGATGCTTTTGAACATTGAGGCCAATGTTCCATTCTAAGTGTGGGGGGGGGGATTTATGCCGAAATGTGATCATACCTATGCCTATATGTGTTCCCACGCAACCCCGTTTTGACCAAATTTTTAAAATTTTATTGTTTTATTATGATATATCTTTACATTATATATAACAGGAGGCATTTGACAATTTTTTGCCACGTCATAAGTCCATGTCATCACCAAGCCATGTCATCAATATAGTTTTTGTTTTTTGCTTAAATTCGTTTTTTATTTGTTTCTCCCTTAAATTCGTTTTTATAAAAAAATTGCCAGCAACAAGATTTGAACCTAAATCTTTGTGATGTTAACAAGCCACTTAACCACTAGACTATCATATTTTTTTTATTTATATCTTGCAAGTTAAAATACATAAGCTCATGCAAACAAGATTTACTTCTAATAAAATTCGGTATATAATGTATATATTATATTTAAATAATTTAGGAACTGATTTTAAAAAGATATACTCAAATAAACACAATCAATCGACTGTTACCACAAAGCATATCTTTGACAAAACCCTAATATCACTCATATTCAATCATTCATATCAAACGAATTTCTTTATTTGTTTTTCTTCAAACATGTATCATTTGTTTATATTAATTTTCATATTGATTTTGTTTTAGGGTCTATGCTACATAATGTGGGCTGGAGTTCAAATTCATGTAGTGCACTCATGTATAAGGTGAACTCTTTTTATATTATACATGCATATTATATATACATTATGTCTTTTTATGTTTCAAGTATAGACAGGCATGCCGTATCACCAGAAACATGTCAAAGGACCAAAGTAGCTTCCATTCATTATAGGGTACTTCTACAACTAGAATTGATGTCTTTTACTTTTACGTTCAGTTTCTATATGGAAGCATTTTATCTGTAAATCATGTTAGCATTATCATAAATTTAGTGTAAAGTGGTTGCACGTCTGTGATGAAGGTAGAATACCTTCTCATGAATGATGTACTATTTTAGCTGATTTCTGAAAGGTGTGAGTATATTTTGTTTACTGTTGCTTCTTTTGCAGGAGTCCCTCGATAGTGCTGAAAGAAGTGACGATAATACACATAGTTCTGCTAAATAACCTTCTCCTAGACAATCAGATGGCTCTTCTATATCTGAGTTGTGTGGACATGCATTCTTCGATATTTTAAAGTCTAACAAATATTCTGAATTATGTGGTCTTCTTCTCAAGCATTTTGGTGTTGTCAATGCTAACCAAGTTTTGGACCTCAATGCTATGAACTTGAAGATGAACAATGAGGCTTACGAAACTTCACCTATGCTTTACCTGAAAGATATCCAATGGGTATTTTCTTTTCTTTTTTTCAAATTTATTTTGATACATCCCAGTTTATCTGTTAATTCAAAACACTTGACATGCATGTAGAAGTCCTTCTTCTTTATCTTGCCATTATCAGAGTTGTTAACAGGAATACTGGTGGTGTACCGAGCGAGCTTTGGACTGGTGTCCAGGTGGTGGACCTGATTTGATCGTTGATGATGGAGGTGATGCTACTTGCTGATCCATGAAGGCGTGAAAGCTGAGGAAGAGTTTGCAAAGACCGGAAAGGTACCAGACCCAAGCTCAACTGATAACGCTAACGCTGAGTAACTGAGTTTCAGATTGTGTTGAGCATTATCAAGGAAGGTTTGTCTATCGACCCTCTGAAGTACCACAAGATGGAGAGATTGGTCGGTGTGAGTGAGGAGACTACTACAGGAGTTAAGAGGTTGTATCAGATGCAAGCTAATGGTACTTTGCTGTTCCCGGTCATTAACGTCAACGACTCTGTCACCAAGAGCAAGGTATGTTTTCTAACTATTGTGTTTTTTATTTAGATATGGTTAATCGTGTTGATTATTTATAAATAAACGATTTATCTTGCAACTTTGCTTCTTTTGAAATCCAACTGTTTTCGCTGGAAGCTTTACATTTCATTCTTAAATCTTCAAATCCGATGTTACTATGTTAAGTCCGTCATCAATTTCATATGTTTGTTTAGGTTTGATTTCTCAATTCCTCGGTTTAAAATATGTAAATGAGAGATTTTAGAATAAAATTGGACCCGAGGGTATGTATTCTTTGAACATATATGAACAAAACCCATTCGAAGAATTTATGTTGAACAATCATTATATCTTGCTAACAATGTAGAAGTAACTTAGAGGTGAACAAATTATGTGTATCGTAATTAATATGCTTTATTGAGTAGATAAATTATAATGGACAAACCACAATATGTAAACCATTTTAAAGTATCATAATGGATATTGTATATGTATATTGTTTCTTGTATATAAGTCGGAGACTCTAAATTAATCACTATTGAGGTTCTCTCACATTGAGGCTACAGTGCATCAGATAAGGGATATTAAGGAAACGTTGGTGTCCACACAAGATATTCAAGAATCCAGGCTGCATTTTCATTGCCATCAATCATGATGCGACTAGAAATATGACTGATTTACAAGAATGGCCATGGGCTAGCTGTATGGTTGCTGCAATCTACGGGTCAACACAGAAGGAGCCTATTGTAGTTGAAAAACCATCTACTTTTTTGATGGACTTTTTTACATAAGAAGTAAGTAATGGTTTCTTATATAAACACGTTAATTCAAATGAATCACCCCTGTTTTCAAAAAGTTGTATTCTGAGTTGGTTAGAGTTTCAAAGCGTAAAAACCTGAAAAGTAATTTGGGTACATTGCAACTTCTTAATTCTGATTGTTAATTGATGCTATCATTTAGTATTACTTTTATTTCTTACACAATCATCAAAATAAGTAGCAAATGAGATAGTAGTAGTCATCTAAAGTCGTGTATTTTATTTTCCATGGGTGAATTCAGGAGAACCGGCTTTCTATACCGGTTAATATGTTGTAGACAAAGTGACGAACACATACATGTCCTTTAATCGTTAGGGTAAATGAGTAGCATAACTCATGTCACAAACTCTTCTCCATGTCATAAATTAACTATTATTATAGTATTTTCTCATTTGGCATGTTTCATACTTATCTGATTATCTCACTAACCGATCATGGGCATTAATCTCATTTTTTCTATACAGCGGTTATTTTCAGCTTGCCACAACATCATTACCTATAATTGAGACTCAAACTGTATCGAGGAAAGTGAGTAAAGATGAAGTACACAATGTAGCAGGAATGACAACAACTTCAACTGCCAGTGGTGGCAAACTTGACAAAACGTTAGTCGGTGAAAAGCCCCCAACTTATATTGGCATACCATATTGAAATTATGTTTAAGATAGTTGAGCATATAACAAATTCAATTTTCATTGAATTTATTAAATCAGATATGTTATAAGACTCATATATGTAAACCATTTTTTATGATATATCTGTTGTGGAACCAAATAATAATATGGTTAAATTATATGGTGTACCACAAACATGTCAATTTCTTACTTAGTAAAAACTACAACATATATGAATAGTCTTGTGCTTATAATGTTATTACAATTTTCATATATATATGCTTTTAATAGCTTATTAAAAGTCAGTTATAAGACTCATATATTTATTGGTTGATGCTTTTAATATGTTGATTGTCGTTGTGTTGAACAATCATTGTATTTAATTAATTGATATGGTTTCTAATATCTTCAGTATTATAATGTATGTAAACTGAAGGGAGTATATGGTCAAATTATTCATTGACGGTCTGATTGTTACTTATCCACATTTAATTTTTAACAAATCTTTGCTAATGGTTATGTCTGTAGCTTTTTTTATAAACTTATGATTAGTCATGAAATCCATAGCTTTTGGGATTGTAATTTTGATGCTTTTGCTGATAATTTTAATCTACGGTTTCAGCGTCGGTATCGTTGTAGGTTTTAGATCACTTGCAAATGATTAATTCTCTGATTGTTTACGACTGCGAATTGTTGATATAAATCTATTTTTTCTAATTGTTCAACTGAACTACAATTTTTTACATATGCTTAGTTGTTTAGATTTGCTGCAAGTATCTATCTAATCAACGTAAAAAATTTGTTATTTCACTTCATGAATACCGTATGGTTTTGATACTAGCTGAAAAATGAAATATATTGATCTTGCTGTTTTACTGGTTGCTAATAATACTGTATGGTTTTGATTTTGATGCAGTTCGACAACTTGTATGGATGTCGTCACTCTCTCCCCGATGGTTTGATGAGAACCACTGATGTCATGATCGCTGGAAAGGTCGCTGTTGTCTGTGGTTATGGGGATGTCGGAAAGGGTTGTGCTGCTGCCATGAAACAAGTTGGTGCTCGTGTCATTGTAACAGAAATTGACCCCATCTGTGCCCTTCAGGCCACCATGGAAGGTCTTCAAGTCCTCACCTTGGAAGACAGTTTTCTTAGAAGCCGACATCTTTGTCACCACTACCGGTAACAAAGACATCATCATGGTTTCATCTGTTTCTAAAAGTTACTTTGTCAAAATAAAAAGGGACACTGAAATACAACAAATGAAACGAAAACTTAAACTACTTCAAGAAGATGGCAATGACGAAGTGTTAGACGATATAGAAGTAGTAAACGAGGAGGACGGCATCAAGTCTATCTTCACTGACAAATTTGAACCCATGTCAGAGATTGAACAAAAAGCTGAGAAACGATATTCATGCTGCACTTGATGAGAATCTTGATTTCTGGTTGCGCTTCAGCTCTGCATTTCATCACGTACAGAAATGCAAGACAGAAGTAGAAGATTTGCAGCAAGAGATTATAAAGGTGAAAGCTAGGATGTGAGGGGAAGTCAAGCATGAGATCAGAAATCAATGCTATATATAAACACCTTAAAGAGATACAAAATGAACTTACAATATGGTTAGAGCAAAGTGTGTTACTGAAGAATGAACTACAAAGAAGATGCTCATCATTATCCGACATCCATGAGGAAATAACGGCAGCTTTAAGGGAAGGTGTTGAAGAGAACGAAATCGAGGAAAACAAAATCAAGTCTAGATATTGTCTTAGGTGGCAACCAACCGGGTTTAGAATTCTCAAGACTGTTTGTCTTAGAATGGGGTTCCAACACGGGAATGACATCCGCCTCGCCACAACAAAAGGTTGTGAAAGTGAACCCCCAAATGGTTCAAATGCAGATATCCCTAACCAATGTGAAAATGAACAAGCTCTTAATGTCATTGCAGGTACTCTTTTAAGTACAGGTACATCGTTCAATCATATAAAGGAAGGACTCAGAGTTTGGTTACGAAAAAAAGTGGACTGGATACCCTCCAGAAACAGGGCTTCAGGAATTTTGGATCTGATGATCATCAAAAATATGATGTCTGATACACAGTTCAGACCTCGCCCACACAACGACAATATGGTGTCTGCTAAAATAACATTCAGGCCCCGTTCTCCATTTGTTCAATGATGTGTTGAAACAAAAGTTTCAAGCCTTCGGTCGTCATTGTCATATCGGAGTCCTGCTGAAAAATAACACTTCAGGCCCCATTCCTCGATGTTCAAAAGGACATTTGATGTAGCAGATCATGCCAGGTTATATTCATGGTACGATGACGTTTGAACAAACGCAGTTAGTTTAAGCCTTGTTCTTCATCAAATGACTTCTGAATCATAACCGTTCAGAAACTCGGAATTCAAGACCAAACAATGAACAGTCAAGTTCAAGCTGGTTCCAAAGTTTTCCGTAAGCAACATGACAGCTATACATCTTCGACATGTGTTCGGGATTACTATTCTACATTCACATAGCAATGCCTGAGGGACAACAGGTTATTATATATAGGTCACATTCCCCCATCTTCCAAAGTACAAAATCTGAATACAATAAAACAGAAAATTTCCAAAAAGATTCTTCTAGAAATGTCTTTGGATTCGTAACATTTACGTGCTCTTTTGAAATGCGATACACATTGACACGGGTGTGTGTAAAATGACAGTTTTAGGCGAGTTAAAATAGTTTTCAAAACATGTCATTTATAATTTTCTAGATGGCTTATGTGCAAATATCAGTACATAACCCGTACTTCAAATAAAGGAAGGTTTATAACTTATCCTCACAATGAGAAAATTAACTTTTCTCGGTCTTGAGCTGTTCTTTCAAGACATTTAAAGTTTTGTGCTCAAGAAAAAGGGATAGTTGTCGATAAGTAGGCTTTACCCTTGAGTTGGAAAAGAGAAGTCTTTAATACATGATGTTTTTTCAAAATGTTGAACACAATTTTTCAAGAATTTCTCACAAAACAATTCTTAATCTTTCAAAAATTGTGTGGTTCAACACGCCATCTTCCACGGGGGAGTTTTTCGAAAATACATAACATTTTTAATGAGTATTGGATACATCATCTCATGACCATTCTTATGTATTCAAACCATTCCCGAAAAGTCTCTTAATAACAACCAGATCATAATGACAATTCAATAGAATGATAGTTATAAGATGACTAAGTGTTCAACCTTAATTTTATATCGATTTTACAACTTGGTATCATTGTTTTTGGTGTCAAACATATGTAAAATTGAGGGGGAGCATTCATGCTAAGTAACCGTTTTTCCCATGGCTTTTCAAGACAAATTTTAATCACACAGTATTTCAAAAACTAAGTGACTTAGAATTTAAAATAAGGGGAGAAATGTAATTAAAAATGTGATCTAATCGACTCAATGTGCTGAACAGTAAGAAAAGGTTTTATGGTTCGATCTCTATACCCAACAACATTTTAATTTTCACGCGATTTGAAGTCATAATGGTGTTTCGGTAGGAATCAATCCTAGATCCAACCAGTACCGGGGCGATCTACCCAAGGATAAACCAAAGTTAGAAATAGCACGTCCTTAGGTATGATTGGAGCATGAATGTAAATGGGAAAAATGAACGATAAGATTGAGCTAACACTGAAACAATCACAACAAGGTGTTTAGTACTATGACATCCCTGTAAGCATTGAAGCTGTTGAAGAATGAAAAGAAATGTTGGATAAAGGGTCTAATGAAAGAAGACCCTCACCACAACTTAAGGAGAAACTGGGTCAAAATACATCATCTTTCTCAGAATCGCAATGATGATTGCTGGTGGTATTGAAAACGACATCATGGACCCAGTGATGCATTGCACAACCCTTCCCAGCCATTCGGGTTTCTCTTAATAGAAACTTGTCTCATTTGTCACGGAGATACATACGTTATCTATTGACATCTCATTCCGAGATCGTTGATATTGAATAGGTGGCAAACTGCTCCAGCCTCCGAGTACTAAAACCAAAATGCACTAATCGAGTCTAGAGCCAAGAGATCAATCAAAATCTCGTTAGGACACATTCCATTTCAAACACTTGTTGAACATCATCAGGTTCACAAGCTGTTATCAAGAGTCCTACGCAATATCATTGTGATATTTGCCAGAACATTCAGAGTGATACTCTTTAGTATTCACAATGACGAATGGAAATCCTTCCAGTGTCATCATCAAACAGCACTGCGGTAGGTGACTTGCGAGATTCTATATGAATCAAACTTGTGACAACTGGATATCGATTTGGTCCAGTAAATGAATTGACGGTTGATGAATTTTGATAAAAACATGACACTCTCGATGTGTTACAAAAACTCTTTAACGAGTGACACGTCGATTGATTTTCAAATCAATTTTCTCGTTTATCACTAACGTAAACCTGCAGGTCAAACGGTGGTAACGGCAACCTCAATCCCATTCAAATGCTCAATCTACGAAGACATACTATCTAGAAAGCTCAAGATTTAAAGACAAAGACTTCCGCTAACTCTGATTTGAAGCTTTCAAGATAATGCAAAAGTATGAGCATGTTGGTCAAAGATAGCAAGATGGCAAAGACGATAAAGACAATGACAAAGGCTCAAAGTCAAGATCGCAAAGCATGAAGGAACAAGCTTACAACGAAGACAAAGACCAAGAACACTCGAGCTTAAACGACAAAAGTAATCTCACTGATCTCATGAAGGAGTGTCATCAATGAACTCACTTCGGGGGAGATTGTTAGCCTCAATTTTATTGAGTCAATAAAGGAAGCTCGTTCCCGTGTTCAAGACCTCACTTCGGGGGAGATTGTTAGCCTCAATTTATTGAGTCGAACAAGGAAGTTCGGTCACTCTACGATTGAGCTTCGGTCTTTAATTAGTTACTGTTGTAATAAGATAATATCGGGAATCGGGCTCGATAGTTAATCTATTATTGTATATGTTTCGGGTTTAATCCCAAGCAAAACCCGAGCCCGGGTCCTAGTTAAATATCCCGCGCGTACCTTTTACGTGACGGGGTATATAAGCTTTTTCTTATTTAGAAAAAGCTAGTTGTTGAAAATATCTAAATATATCTTTTTCTCTTTTCTCTCTCATTTCTCTCTCCTCTTTCTCTCTCTAAACAACTCATCTTTCTTTCTTATTTCTATCTCGATTTCGTGTTTGATTGTGTGAAGTGAAGTGTTATCGGGATCCTACATAGACAGATCGAACCATTCGATCCTTGTAACGAGAAGACACGTCTGAAATGCTTAGAACGACCGAACCCTTCGATTGCATTGCTTTCTGTCTCATATTAGTTTGATTTGCATAGTAAACCACTCAATAACTTGGTTGATTCTAATGGCAAATATCGAGAAAATTCTATTTTCCTTATCAATTTATCATGATGATATGCTGATGAGCTAAATCATCACATATTTATTGAATTATAGTTTTTTCTTTATTTATAATTTCTGAAACATTATTTGGTGATCCACTAGTCAAACTTGTGAACCTCGTGTATTTGAACAAGCTAGTATATCATGTACATATATTTCTCCGTTGAACACTTATGTATGCCACTAAAAAGGTTGCCAAGAGGCAAGAACTGGCCACAGCCCACATGGTGGATCATTATATATGGCGTAAGCCTTACATGTGAAAGTGCGTCATCAATTATGGGACAAAATATTTTGCATTATAATTTAAATTAATGTCGAATTAAATATATATTTATATAGCTCCAACTGTATTTATATGCTTGTTTCTGCTCCATATCTGGATTTTTAATTTTCTGTCTGTATCTTACTATAAAATACTCAATGGATGCATATAATATATCGAATATCGCGTTTACCCTTTTGATCCGATCCCTAATATATGTTACGAGTTTTTGGTTCCTTTGGTCCTATATCTTGATTGTTTTTTAATGTCATAATCTCATTTTTTTTAAATTTAATTGTCTTGTTAAAATGATAGATTGTCATTTCTTTTTTATATTCTTTACTCTGATTGATTTCATAATATATGTTGCATTTAAAAAAAACCCGGCGATGCATCTATTTGCTTGGTAAAAGGATGCCAAATATGTTTTAGAAATTGTGAAATTATATTCGGGAATTTGAGGCTATGTTTAGCAATGGGTTTATCGAGATTTGAACTTTTAAAATAAGTTAGTAGTTTATAAAACAAGTTTTGTTTGTCTCATAAACTTATAAAAGTTTTTATTAGCTATAAGTTTTCATAAACCCACACCCGTAGAAAATAGGTTATGATGCTTATAACTAGTCAAATTACTTAAAAAACTTTTTAAAATATTAGCATTCAAAAACTGAGAATATATGTGAATTTTATTTTATCATTTTTATTCGATTTTACATTAATAAATTTTAGCTCCAACTAATTTGTGAGACAGCTTTATACAAACATTTGCCATAGCTTTCAGTCTTATAATATAAGATTAAGCCTCAGCCTCAGCCCAACTCCAGCTATAACTCGAGCTCCGGTTTAAAACCCGACACAAACTCATTGCGCCAACTATACTCGATGTTAATAAAATGGAATAAAATGAATAACAATTACTCGTAATTATGTTGTTTAAGTAAGCATAATCACTAGAAATACTTATTTTTTTTTGGAACAACAATTTATTCGATCAAAAAACTAGCAAGGAGCTAGAATTACAAAGAAACAAGATATGGGTTTTTAAGCCAATCGTTCCAACAAAACGAAAAGGGGACCAAAAAATACTTATTACTCCGTGCTTAACTAAACTAGCAAGGAGCTAGAAATACTTATTACTCCGTGCTTAACAAAAAAGGGGACCAAATATGTTTTAAAGTAGTCTTCTTGGTATCACTTGAAAATGACTATATATATCACCATCTAACTTCCATCCATCTCCCAACTTTTATCTATTCCATACACAAAAAACACATTCCAATGGAAAAAAGCCCTCATATAGCCATTGTACCAAGTCCAGGAATGGGGCACTTAATCCCATTAGTAGAGTTTGCCAAGAAACTTAAAAATAACCACAACATAGGTGCAACTTTCATCATACCAAATGATGGACCTTTATCCAAGTCCCAATATGTTTTTCTTGATGCACTTCCTAATGGCTTAAACTATATCATACTACCTTCTGTTAGTTTTGATGATTTGCCGAAAGATACTCAAATGGAAACTCGAATAAGTCTCATGGTTACACGTTCTCTTGATTCGCTACGTCAAGTGTTCAAGTCATTAGTTGTTGAAAACAACATGGTGGCTTTGTTTATTGACCTCTTTGGCACTGATGCATTTGATGTTGCTATTGAATTTGGTGTTGCACCTTATGTGTTTTTTCCATCAACTGCTATGGCTTTGTCTTTGTTTTTACATTTGCCAAAACTTGATCAAATGGTGTCATGTGAATATAGAGACTTGCCTGAACCGGTTCAAATCCCTGGTTGCATACCGGTCCGGGGAATAGACTTGCTTGACCCGGTTCAAGATAGAAAGAATGATGCATACAAATGGGTGCTTCATAATGCAAAAAGGTATATGATGGCTAAAGGTATAGTAAAAAATAGTTTAAGGAGTTAGAAGGTGGAGCTGTGGAAGCTTTGCTAAAGGAAGAACCGCGTAAGCCGAGGGTTTACCCGGTTGGACCTTTGATACAAACTAGTTCGAGTAGTGATGTAGAGAGGTCAGATTGTTTAAAGTGGTTTAGTATCGGTCAACAGGTGGTTTCGGTTTTGTTAATATCTTTTTGGGAGTGGTGGAACTCTTTCTTCTGATACAACTTAATGAGTTAGCCCATGGGTTTGGATTGATTAGGTGATCAAAAGGTTCATTTGGGTGGTTAGAAGTCCAAATGATCAACCTAATGCTACCTATTTTGATTCTCATGGACACAAGGACCCTCTCGGTTTTCTACCAGAAGGGTTCTTGGAAAGAACCAAGGATACCGGGTTTGTAGTCCCTTCGTGGGCCCCACAAGCCCAGATCTTGAGCCACAGCTCAACGGGTGGGTTTTTGACCCACTGTGGCTGGAACTCAATTCTCGAGACGTAGTTCCATAGGTTTTCCAGTGATCGCTTGGCCTCTTACGCGAGCAAAGATGAATGCAGTGTCATTGAATGTGGGCCATGAAATTGCTTTAAGGCCCTTACCATAGGCGGAAATTGGTATTCCGTGAGCCGGGTGGAGATTGCGAGGGTTGTGAAGGGTTTACTTGAGGGAGAAGAAGGCAAATCGATTAGGAGTCGAATGAGGGATCTTAAAGAGGCAGCTGCTAATGTTCTTAGTAAAGATGGGTGTTCTACAAAAACCTTGGCTGAAGTGGCTTCCAAATTGAAAAATAAGGATTAAAAGCCTTTAGTTTATCAAGCATTTTTCTATCATGTTAAATATATTTGACTTGGTGTTAATAACTTAATTTGTGAATGTCTTTTGGTGTATGAAATAAGTTTTTTTTTCTAGCACTCATGTTCTATGTAAAGTATGATGGAATTATACATTCATAACAATTTATAATTATAACATCAAAGTATAAATATAGCGGAAGCAATTAGGATCAATTAACATGCAAAAATAATTAACCAAGATTAGGGTTACATACCTTTTGATTCTAGCAAGAACAAGAATCATAAAAACCCAAGAACAATTTATAAGGAAGATTTTGAATCACGTCTTGTACACACGCTATTACCAAGTTACCATGAACTTGCTCGTTAATTACGGTATAACTTGTACAAGAAATCAATTCGGATAAGTATTGCTAATACATATTCAGCGTAATGTCATAGATCAATAGAGAATAGATTTTGTTTGGTTTTGCCAAGTATTTCTTTCCTTTAAAAAAACAAACCTTGGTATTTATAGGGTTAATATTAGGGTTAGTGTTCCTATTCAGGATATTGCTTCATACTCTGAAGCTATTCCATACTCCAACACAAAACTCTAGTAGCGGCCTCCTCATAGGAGTCCTAGATCTTTCCAGTGATCTCCAATTTCTCCTTTTAGTCCTTCTTGTTTAGTCGTTTTTTTCATTTCCATTAAACACTTAACGATTCCATTAAACTATTTAATGTGGTAAAATCAATAATAAATATATATATTTAATCGTTAACTTGTTGTGAGTGCAAACCCGTGATCTTGACGTTCGATCATAACACACAACTATTATTTTTACGTCCATTACTAACAGCTCCCCACTTGGACAAATTTATAGTGTGATCACATCGGTTTAGGTCTTAGTTACACCGCGATTGACTTAGTTCGATCTCAAGTAAGGCTCTCCTGGAAAAACCTTTTTAGGATTTATCCATTATTATTATCTTTTGTTTCTAATACAATGTTAATAAAGGATATGGATCTCATGTCATTCCTTAATTTGATTTGTTTTCTCGTTTATCCGATTGAGCAAGATTACCATATTCTTTTTGTACGTTATTCCAGAAAATCTTGGGTGTGGCCCAACACATGCATCTTACCAATCCCGAGGGGCTCTGCTGTTGTATTAAACTTCAAAACGAATTTTTAGGAAAACATATTCTTTATTTGACTACAAGCAAAACTTATGAATTTTGCAACTCTTCTGAAAACAATTCAGTATAGCTACCATTTACGTTATAGCGTTAAATTGCCTTACAGAAATGCAACTTAGCTCCATGACAGATTCCTGGTATTCTCAAGTCATGGGGATAAACTATTTATGGATTTACTTTTGACAAGATTCATAAAGTTACAAATCACAATAGTTCGGGATGAATTCTCTTTATTTCTATTCATCAATTATCAATTTAAATTTGGTACTGTAATCAAATCAATATACTTTCAAGTATACCCGACCAACATTTATAATTTGTTCTTGATTTAATAATATTCCCATATTATTAAACGACAACGGACATTTAGAATAATTTAATATTCTTGGATTTAAAACATGTAAATTTGGATACTAAAATTCAAATAACAAAAAATAAACACACAACATCTTTTTGTTTTATCAATTAATAATTGTTTACACATACTTTATCCAAATACTAATCACGATATGCATGATGAAAACTTCTAGCTATCGAAGTCCATTCCATATTGGCATGTACACTAACTTTTTCCTATAGGTAAGCTTTTGTAAACTAACATCAGCTAGGTTTTTTTCTGTGTGAACTTTTATTAACTTGTTTCACCACTCTCGACTTTTCTCGAACATAGTGATATCTCCGCAGAAAATCGTCTGGCGCTTTCATGACTCCGGTTCATTGGCGAATAGGATTGCAGCCAGAATTGTCACAATACCTATTAATAGGTATTTACTTATGGAAGGCATCACTCCAACATCTTCATACAAACTTCCTAAATCCAACTGCTTCCATTGCAGCTTCTGACGCAGCCATGTACTAGATTTGTGTCGAATGCATCGCAATGGTGTTTGCTTCTTGCCTTTCCAGGTTACTGCTCCTCCTTTGACAACAAAGACTTAAACCCGTCTGAGACTTTGGATCATACCTTTATCGCAATTGCCAGGACGCATCACAGAAACCTGTATCATCAAGTTTCTGTAGTGGATTTCCGCCATTTTCTAAAAACATATCTTTTTCGTTTTCCTCAGATTACTTTAGATTAATGTTTAACGCATCCCGAGTGGAGCTTCCCCGATCGGTTAGATTACCCGATCTGACCAAGTTTTGAGGCAAAACGCCACATCTGGCCTTGTGCCCTTTACAGCATACATGATAGATCCTTACAGCCGAATAAGCTTCAAGGTACCTTTTTCTGTATAGCTTTTTCCTCATTGATGATGCACACATTTCATAACTCAAAATAGGTTTGTCTTCCATCGGTATAAAACCTTTCTTAGAGTTTTGCATATTGAATTTCTCAATATCCCTTTATCGATGTTGTAAGCACTTTGCGGAAGTCCAATCAACCGCAGAGTATCTTCTCTTATATATCTTAATTCCCAGTATGTATGCAGCTTTCCTAAATCCTTAACGTAAAAACATTTTCCAAGATAGTCTTTACTTCCTGCAGCTTGGATGTGATTTCCCTAATCAAAATGTCGTGGGACAAATAGGATTAAGAATACTACTTCACTCCACTAGGGACTTTGCGATTTACACATGGGGCTCATCGACGTCCCTTGAATATATCCAAAACTTTGTTTTCTTCATCAAATCGTTTATTCCATTGACGTGATGCTTGCTTCATAACCATAAATTGGGCCCTTCTGAAGTGTGCTTTACACCGTTTGGAAATTTTGGATCTACTACCCCTTCAGGTGGCTCCCAATAGATGTCCTCATCTAAGCGGACATTCAAGAAGGCAGTTTTAACATCCATTTGCCAAATCTAATAATCTTTGTATCCAGCTATGGGCCATTAATGAGAATCCCAATAGCTCTTATGTCTGCTACTGGACGGAAAAGGTCTCCTCGTAGTCAATCCTAGGTTTGAGTGCAGCCTTTAGCCAACCAGAGTGCTTTTTAGGTCGTTTACTTTTTCCATCCATGTCAGTCTACTTCTTGTATAGCCACTTACTCCTAATACCTTGGCATTAGGAGGGCGGTCTCTATAATCCAGATTTTTTTGACTTTCTTGGATTTATTTCCCTAACATTGCTCCTTGCCCATAAAAACCTTATCATGGGTCAATCATAGCAGCTCGATAATTAGCAGGTTATCCAGACTCCCTACTTCATCATCCTAACCTCCATGTTTAGACAGAGGACGGGTTTTGGGTGCATTTTTAGGCCTTTCGGACCTACGGACAGGAATTTAATTCCGAGTGGAGGACCCAGACTTTCAGGCTCTACTGGCAATCTCAGCTAGTGTTTTCTAGGAAGGTAATGTATCTATATGATCATCTTCAGTATACAATCTCTCCCACGGAATTCTTGAGATTATGAGATTCTTTTCAAGAAAAATCTCCATACCTTGCAACAATTACTTTGTTTTCAGGTGGAAAGTAAAAATAGTAACCCATAGTTTCCTTAGGGTATCCTACAAAGAAGATACATGACAGATCTCTGTTTGAGCTTTATCAGCTGAGGTCACGTTTTCATATAACGCTCACAAAACCCCAGACCTTTAATTAGACATATTCTGGCACGTTGCCATGCATATTTCTTATTGTGCTTATTAACTTATAGGGGGAACCATATCTTAGAATACGCACAGCAGAGATTCTAAGGCATATCCAAAAGGTGAACGGTAGAGTAGAAGATTAATTATAATAGATCGTACATATCTAGTAGTGTACGATTTCTCCTTTCAGATACACCATTTTGTTGTGGAGTATATGGAGAAGTAAGATTCTGAACTATTCCATTCTCACTTAGATAATCTTTAAACTCTTGGCTTAAATATTCACCACCTCTATCGGATCGAAGAGCTTTAATCTTCTTTCCTAGTTGCAGTTCTACTTCTGCTTTGAAAACCTTAAATGTTTCAAATACCTATGTTTATGTTTAAGCAAATAAACAAATCCATAACGAAGAAATCATCCGGAAAGGTTATGAGTAGCTAGCACCTTTCCTAGACACATTTTCTAAGTGGTCCACACAATCAGTATGGAATTAGCCTAGTAGATATGTAGCTCTTTCAATCATTGCTATTAAAAGGTTTCTTTGTCATCTTCCCAGAAATACAAGATTAGCATTTATCAAATGATTCCTCATTGATACTTTCCAAAAGACCTTCACGTTGAAGCTTTTGCATGCGAGTCTTGCCAATATGGGCAAGTCTACAGTGCCAAAGATAAGAAGATTCCAAGTCTAACTTTCTTTCTTATGATGCTAAAGACAGAATTATTTATTCTTGGTGACATTTTTTTCACTGTCAATTTTCATAACACACATTTCACAGAAATAGCACTAAATAGAATACACCATTTAAAGAAACAGGATATTCACATTACTCAAGCAACAGTTATGTTTAAACCAAGATTCCAACAAACATTGAAAAGGTAAAACAACCTCTAACAATAGAAGGTGCAATGTACAATTGTTTAATTTTAGTTACTAACCAGAAGGTTAAACTAAATCAAACGTTCCTATGGCTTCAACAAACTGCTTGTGCCCATTGCCCATTATGCTGATATGATCTCCATATGCTTAGTTTCCCTCCTTTCAGCATTAAATTCCTGATAGCGTATTACAAACAATGAAAACCGCATCCGTATCATATACAAAGAATTTAATTTGTGGGAGTTAGATAGAATAATTTCATTGCAAAATAAATTTACCTGAACCTGCAGCACTATGGCTCAGACTCTCTTCTTATTGCTCCAACTCTTCGAGATTAAAGAGGGCAGTTGTTCCTCTTCCAATGCCCAGTCATGTGGCAGTGAGAGAGCAAAGTGGGTGACAAGCTTGATCCTTATTAGGATTTTCCTTTTTCTTGGGATTAGGGCTTTGGTTTGAGAAGGCACTTCTTGCTTGTTCTTATCCGCATTCCCCTTCCCTTTTTTCTGCTATGTTTCCTTGCGGTTTTGACTTGTTATCCCCATACTTTTTGTATTGAGTAATACTTGAGGAGTAGGGGTGACCTTGTCTTCAAACCCTTTCCTAGTCAATTGAGCAATTGCGTGTAAATCACTCATGTCTTCCCCACGCCAATGCATATTGAAGTTTCTTACAAAAATCACCGAAATCTTGTAAGGGATCCTGTGATTATAGTTAACTGCCATTCAATGTCGTTAATGGTTTCCCAAGTGTATGTACTTGGTCCCAATGATCCCTTTCATTCCAATAATGTTCACTTACAGATGTACCAGCGGGCCTGTTTGCAAAATATGTAGAGTATCCACCAGATCGTAGATCTCTACAGCGGAGTTTCTTCAAACATTTTTCGAAGTTCAGCCTGATGTTTTGGGGGTGGATAATTTTCAAACTGCCTTTGCAGAAGCAGGTGACATTTTTCAAGCATAATACAAGCACAGCAGAGTGCTTTTTATATCGGCTTTCCATGCTGACATTTTCTTAGCTGTTTGCGCAGTCTCAGGGGGTTGATCAGGGAATAAGGCGTATACAATAATTAAGTATCAGTACTCTCAAGACAATTCTTAGGGAACGTTTGATGCCATTCATTGAAAATTGGGCAGTCAATGTTTCTCGTTCAAAGAAAGTTATTGGAACGCAGAAAGAAGAACGTTAAAGCGTTATTGTCGGAATGAGCCATTTCTTACAGAAAAATGTTCAAAAAATCCATTAGTATTTTCGATAATTCATTTTTCAAGAAAATAAAAAGATACCTCAGGTGGATATTACAATATAACCATGTATCTCCTTGAAAACTAGAACCCATATTTGACATAAACCCATCACATCTGTTGATCTGCTAGTGATGAATGTATTCCAGGTAACTTGTTCGAACTATTAGATTGACCAATCATTTTTCAAATTCTAGATATTTATGGGATTTACATTGCCAAACTAGTTGCATTGTAATACATTGTTCAATCCCATTCTTAATTGCCTTGAGTTTCTAATCTACTAAGTTAAACTCAATTAAATCATTCTAATTATAAGCAACCGTATACATCATTCATGTGAGATTCTCACTCAAGCATGATTAGGATTCTTTCCATTACGATTTATAGTCCAAGGTGCTCACTTGACTTATTCATAATTTCAAGTGTCCTTTTAATTTTTTAGATGGCATTAGACTTAAGTTTAAGGGTATTTCATTTTTTGATATGATGTGAATCAAAGTTATGTTGGAGAGCATGCATTACAATCACTAGCATACATTTATTTAATATCATTTTTATTAACTTGTTTAGGTGTAGAGCAAATATAACTTATTTGGTTTGGGAATGGATGGGAGGGGGGGGGATGAACCAATTAAAGAAGTGCCTCCTATTATCGCACCACACGTTACTTTGCATAAGTCTTTCAACTTAGTGTTTGGGTGTGTTATTGAGAAAAGTTATCCTTAACGGTAAATTTGGTACTTTAGAACAGGCGCTAGGTAACTCCTATTTGACGTAACAAAAGCATATGCCGAGAATTTGGTCAGCGCTGATAGCATAACCTCCTTCTTAGTGGGTTTTCGACCAAGCGACGCGTAAAACTTCCCACAAACAGTTGTACATTTTGGATGTAGCCTTTTTCATACCATCAGTGCAAAAAAAAAAATTTACCAATCAACTTTTTGATCTTCTCAATCAATTCTTAATTTTTCTCGGTTTTAGTCCATTTTTTTTTTATTTTTTTTGAAAAGTACCCTTTTGTTTACATAAAAGTCAACATTAATTTAAATAAACAAAAAGTATTAAAATTAATAGACTAAATTATAAACACATAATAACATTTTATATGCATTTATATAAATCATTAGCAATGCTTTCCATTATACTCAAATGGAAACTCGAATAAGTCTCATGGTTACACGTTCTCTTGATTCGCTACGTCAAGTGTTCAAGTCATTAGTTGTTGAAAACAACATGGTGGCTTTGTTTATTGACCTCTTTGGCACTGATGCATTTGATGTTGCTATTGAATTTGGTGTTGCACCTTATGTGTTTTTTCCATCAACTGCTATGGCTTTGTCTTTGTTTTTACATTTGCCAAAACTTGATCAAATGGTGTCATGTGAATATAGGGACTTGCCTGAACCGGTTCAAATCCCTGGTTGCATACCGGTCCGGGGAATAGACTTGCTTGACCCGGTTCAAGATAGAAAGAATGATGCATACAAATGGGTGCTTCATAATGCAAAAAGGTATATGATGGCTAAAGGTATTGTGGTAAATAGTTTTAAGGAGTTAGAAGGCGGAGCTTTGGAAGCTTTGCTAAAGGAAGAACCGGGTAAGCCGAGGGTTTACCCGGTTGGACCTTTGATACAAACTAGTTCGAGTAGTGATGTAGAGAGGTCAGATTGTTTAAAGTGGTTAGATGGTCAACCATGTGGTTCGGTTTTGTATATATCTTTTGGGAGTGGAGGAACTCTTTCTTCTGCTCAACTTAATGAGTTAGCCATGGGTTTGGAATTGAGTGAACAAAGGTTCATTTGGGTGGTTAGAAGTCCAAATGATCAACCTAATGCTACCTATTTTGATTCTCATGGACACAAGGACCCTCTTGGTTTTCTACCAGAAGGGTTCTTGGAAAGAACCAAGGATACCGGGTTTGTAGTCCCTTCGTGGGCCCCACAAGCCCAGATCTTGAGCCACAGCTCAACGGGTGGGTTTTTGACCCACTGTGGCTGGAACTCAATTCTCGAGACGGTAGTCCATGGTGTTCCAGTGATCGCTTGGCCACTTTACGCCGAGCAAAAGATGAATGCAGTGTCCTTGAATGAGGGCATGAAAATTGCTTTAAGGCCTACCATAGGCGAAAATGGTATCGTGAGCCGGGTGGAGATTGCGAGGGTTGTGAAGGGTTTACTTGAGGGAGAAGAAGGCAAATCGATTAGGAGTCGAATGAGGGATCTTAAAGAGGCAGCTGCTAATGTTCTTAGTAAAGATGGGTGTTCTACAAAAACCTTGGCTGAAGTGGCTTCCAAATTGAAAAATAAGGATTAAAAGCCTTTAGTTTATCAAGCATTTAATCAATCATGTTAAATATTTGCCTTGTGTAATAACTTAATTTGTGAATGTCTTTTGGTGTATGAAATAAGTTTTTTTTTCTAGCACTCATGTTCTATGTAAAGTATACCAGCCAGTGATGGCAACTTTAGAATATTTTTGTAAAAGCTACTCATTTTGGTTATGGACAAAACTGAAAAATTAGCTAGAAAGTTGGTCAGGTTGCTTTAAGTCGCACGTTCAAAAATCTTTTATTTAAGAACTTGCATCAGCTAGTGTGTCCAACTCTAGATATTCAATCATCATATCATTTCTTGTGTTAAGCAAAAAAATTTCTTCTAATTGCAAAACAATCAAAGTATATACCTCAAAAGTTAAGGAAAAAAAATAGATTTTCTTTTGGAAAAAAGTTGCTACTAGAATATGTGAAAACAACACAAAATTGAACATGCTTTGTGCATTGAATTTTAGGTAAAGAGGAGAAAATAGTCCCAAAAACCACCTCTTTTCTAGAAGATAACAAATAAGATAAAACTATTACTATTATAAGATCAATTATTTGTTGAAACTTCAACTTTATAAAATGGGATCAATCATATATAAAACATCAGATCAACCGATTTGAATGTTAGCTAGCATCAGTTACAAGAAGACGAATAAGAAACCATTTTTTAATGAGATTTTCTATTAGTTTCTAGTTTTTATTTTATTTTATATAATTTGTCTTACATTAATCTTTTAATTTCAAAGTACAAAATCCACGACCACATGTGTGTGAACGGGTGACATTTAAGGTGGTGGTTTTTGATCAATCCAAATTGGCGGGCCAATGCTATGATGATTATTATGAAATATTCTCACATATTGCTTTGAAATGAAATTATTGGATCCATCATTGGAATCTTTGAAATGTTCATAAAGAAGTTAAATGAAAGGTAATTTATATATTATCAAAGTTAATTTACAATACAAGTTATAACATAATTACTAGATATAATACATAAGAAGAGCTTTTGTCTTGCTGGATTTATATGGTGCCTTCAACAATCAAGCATGCTTTATATGTGACTAGAAAATAGAAATGTACAAGGCTTGTCCATGTCCACCAGTTTAATGTCGTGTGTGATGCGTGTGTCATCGTTGCACCAGAAATGAAGCCGCTCGTCATGCATATGCATGTGTCTGGCCGGTATATACGTAGGGTAAAAGGCTCGACAACGATCCTAACCCTGTTAAGAGTGGGTATTTTAGGATATAATCGTTGTATAGTAGGTTGCTGATTTTATGCAACAATTTATTTACTGTAACATCTAATAAGACACCATCACTATATATATACCTGATAGGCAATGGAAATGTCGTTGTTTCCACCGGCCCAAAACAAGTAGCCCATTAACGAACGCAGCCCAAAATAATAAATAAAGTATATAGTATGGGGCGAGCAGAAAAACCGAAAAAGCCGAATAAAACGAAACCGAACCGAAAACAATTGAACCGAACTAATAACCGAACCGAATTTGCCAAAACCAAACTACAAATTCGGTTTTCGGTTTAGATATGGGTTTGACAATCTAAACCGAAAACCGAACTGAAAACTGAATTTATATAAATATATATATTTTTTTATATATTTATATATATAAAATGACCATTAAAATTTTAAATAAATATAAAAAACATTTTTTATACTTGAAATAATTTTTTTTGCTAAATATCTATGTAGTTATTATTTTTTAAAAAATAAATGGTGTAATTCAGGTTATTCGGGTCAACCCGAAAACCGAACCGAATTCAAAATCGGTTTGGTTGAATTCTAGTTCGGTTCGGTTCGGTTTTCGGTTTGACCAAATTTTTTTTTGTAACCAAACAACCCAATAACCGAACCGATCAACACCCTGGTATATACCTCGATAGGTGACGGAAACTTCGTCGTTTCCACCGAACAAAAACAAGCAGCCACGCAGCCCAAAATAATAAGTTAATAAATAACCTACAAAATTTACCCTCAAACTATTCGACAAGTTACGATAATTACTTTTAACTTTTATTTATTTACGACTATTTTATGTAACAAACTTTATTTATCAAAACTATAACAAATAACTAACGATTCATTCATAAAAAAAATATATCGCTAAAAAGATCTTCGAATTGCAAACAAAACGAGCCTAATATTGCAATGCTTCTGACATACATATAATTTTATAAAAATTGTTTAAGTTTAATATATATTTTGTAAAAGAAAAAGAACTTTCAAAACACACCTTTAAACTACTTAATAACTTTAAAATAAATCATAAAGGTCAAATTACCCTAAACTATACAATTCTATAAAGTTTGAATTATATAAATTACCCTAGACTATACTTCTTGCTATTTATGACTATTTTATATAAGAAACTTTCTTTGTCAAATATCTAACAAATATCCCGTAACTTCTTTGATAAAAAAATATACCGACGAGAATGCCTCTGGATTACGAACAAAACGAGCCCTATATTGATATGCTTTTGAGATACATACGATTTTATAAAAAATGTCGAAACTTAATTTATATTTAAAAAAACTTTAAAAACACACCCTTAACCTACGTATTAACTTTAAAAACTACCATAGAGTTAGGGGTTATTTATGGGCAAATCTATGAAACTTCCCTTAAAAAATGACCCTCTACTTCGTGTTATTTACGATTTTTTTATACAAAAAACTTTGTTTATCGAATATCTAACATATATCCGAAGACTTTTCTAATTGAAAAAATATACCAATTGGTAGACCTCTGGATTACGAATAAAACGAGCCTAATATTGATATGCTTTTGAGATATGTATGATTCTATAAAAAATGTTGAAGTTCAATATGTATTTTTGAAAAACAAAAAGAACTTTTAAAACACATCATTAACCTACCCGTGAACTTTAAAAACTATCCTGGAGTTAAACTGTATAATTTCACGCCTACTAACCAAAATTATAGCTACCAAAGTCTTAGCAGACAAAGATATATTTGCATATTAGTTGACACAAACAGTTATTTCACAAACAGTATAAACCAATCGACTCAACACATGCGCGTAAATGTCACAATAAAAAATGAAACAAATTAGAAAAACATATGTACATGGAACTTAAATCTAAATTGCTTTGCTACAACACGCGAAGGCATACCAGATTTTCCATCACATCACTTATAAATACAATCTTTAATAAAAAAACATTAAACATATCAACTTACCATAAAAGACCCTTCAAATATAAAGTAACTCAAAAACACACAACTAGAAAAAAATACATCTTCGACAAACAAACAAAAATAGATTCGCCGCAACGCGCGAACAACATTCTTAATTGTTCTATACCAATATATACTACATTATAAAGCATTTGGGACTATTCATTTATTTACACCTACTTGTTATGGAAATTTCAATCAATAGCTTTATAACTAGGTGGTTCCCAGTTATGAATCAAGAGCCTTTAGAAGTTATATATAAGAAAAAAATTAAGACCTACCTCAGAATTTGGTCGGGAAGTACCTTAGATCCAAAAATAAGAAGGAAAAAAGAAAAGAAAAAGAAATTAAAGAAGGGAAAAAGAAAGCAAACATGTGGGTTATTTTAATGTGTTGGGGGGGGGGGGGGTTGTGGTTTGGAAGACCCAAAATTAATGTTATTTTAATGCTTTTGTTATTCAAGGTAATATTTAACATATTAACCTCTCCACTTTATTCAAAGTGTTGTTTAACACCCTTTTACCAAAAGCTGTGATGGTTTACCCCATCTCAGGACTAGGAGCCTAGCCTCCGACGTTGCATAGATAACACTTCGAAGTGTTTATTGGCGTAAAGCCCACCAAGGGCTACTGATTTGAGTATAATAGTATATATAATATATACAACTAGAATACCAATTATCAATAATAGTATAGTAATAAGTATTCCAAAAGGCTTCTAGAAGATTACTTTTAACCAAAGTAAGTTCAAAAACCTCCCCGGTCGTTTCCTCGACGAAGTGGGAATTGAGAATCGGTTAAGTTCGTGATCGCATGATTTGAATAATTTTAAAGATTTTAATTTGGTTTTCTATTTCTACAAATATAAATGCAAAAACATGTAAAGGCAAGCAATAATTAAGACAATTAAAAATAAAAACGAAAAACGTTAACGGGAATTTAAAAACGTGACATTTAAGCAAGTAAATCAAAATTTAACCCTAAATTAATGTTATTTTAATGCTTTTGTTATTCAAGGTAATATTTAACATATTAACCTCTCCACTTTATTCAAAGTGTTGTTTAACACCCTTCTACCAAAAGCTGTGATGGTTTACCCCATCTCAGGACTAGGAGCCTAGCCTCCGACGTTGCATAGATAACACTTCGAAGTGTTTATTGGCGTAAAGCCCACCAAGGGCTACTGATTTGAGTATAATAGTATATATAATATATACAACTAGAATACCAATTATCAATAATAGTATAGTAATAAGTATTCCAAAAGGCTTCTAGAAGATTACTTTTAACCAAAGTAAGTTCAAAAACCTCCCCGGTCGTTTCCTCGACGAAGTGAGAATTGAGAATCGGTTAAGTTCGTGATCGCGTGATTTGAATAATTTTAAAGATTTTGATTTGGTTTTTTATTTCTACAAATATAAATGCAAAAACATGTAAAGGCAAGCAATAATTAAGACAATTAAAAATAAAAACGAAAAACGTTAACGGGAATTTAAAAACGCGACATTTAAGCAAGTAAATCAAAATTTAACCCTAAAAACGTTAACGGGTGGGGTTTGGAAGACCCAAAATTAATGTTATTTTAATGCTTTTGTTATTCAAGGTAATATTTAACATATTAACCTCTCCACTTTATTCAAAGTGTTGTTTAACACCATTCTACCAAAAGCTGTGATGGTTTACCCCATCTCAGGACTAGGAGCCTAGCCTCCGACGTTGCATAGATAACACTTCGAAGTGTTTATTGGCGTAAAGCACACCAAGGGCTACTGATTTGAGTATAATAGTATATATATAATATATACAACTAGAATACCAATTATCAATAATAGTATAGTAATAAGTATTCCAAAAGGATTCTAGAAGATTACTTTTAACCAAAGTAAGTTCAAAAACCTCCCCGGTCGTTTCCTCGACGAAGTGAGAATTGAGAATCGGTTAAGTTCGTGATCGCGTGATTTGAATAATTTTAAAGATTTTAATTTGGTTTTCTATTTCTACAAATATAAATGCAAAAACATGTAAAGGCAAGCAATAATTAAGACAATTAAAAATAAAAACGAAAAACGTTAACGGGAATTTAAAAACGTGACATTTAAGCAAGTAAATCAAAATTTAACCCTAAAAATGTTTTATTTTATCTTTTATAAATCCTAAATGACTAAAAATAATTTTAGAAAAAAGAATTATATTTTTTTATATATATATATATATTTTTATATAATTATATTAATATGAATTAAAAACAGTTTTAATCTAAAAAAAGGACTTTTTCAGAAAACCTTAAATAAGCTAGAAATAAGCTACTAAAGGTGACAGTTAGCAAAATGACTTTAAAACTAAATTTGTTTTGACTTATTGGGCTCATTAAGCAAAGAAAAGCTACAAACTGAAAAAGCTTAAGACAAGACAGAAATAAGCTACTCTATTAAAGAGACTTTTAGCTAAAACTTATTAATAAGCTAGTAAAAAGCATTTGAAAAAGACAGTTTAGCTTTTAAACTTGAATGACAAATAGCTTAAACTGATTGGACATTCAATGACTCAATAAGCAAAAGAGAAGTCAAATAAGCTAAAACATACCAACTCCTATACCTAATAAGCAATTAGGACTAAAAATAAGCTAACATTATAAGCTGAAAAACACTAAATATGCTATAAGACAGCAGACTAAAAAGACAGTTTTAAAAGCATTTTTGACAGATTTTAACCTAAGCTAAAGAACAAATAAGCACTTGACATAAGCTAAAAACTAAAAACAAATTGAAGTTGACAACCAAAGAACACCTAGAAGCTAGAGATAAGAAAATTGGACAAGTTAATAAGCTAGAAAAAGGACATGAAACGGGGCAGACTACACTTAGTTGTTTTTGGCTTTTTGGTTAAAAAAAGGACTAAATAGCAGCTTAAAAATGAGACACAATAAGCTAAACTAAAGACTAAAGCTAAAAATAAGCTAAAGACTTTGACCCTAAGGACACAAATAAGCTGAACATGAGCAACCAATCCTTAAAAATAAGCTAGAAAAGCAAAGATGAAAAAGGTCAGTATATGCTGATAAAAATTAGTATATACTGAACCTTGTTTTTGGAAAATGCTAATTTTTAGCCCTAAATTTAAGCTAGGAAAAGCTAATATAAAACCTCAAAAAGCTAAAACAGATTAAGCATGATATCTAATGAACTTATATTATCAATATCAGACCTAAAAACAAACTCAATCTTATCTAATTTGGCTGCTGAAAATGACACTTTTAAAATCCTTAAAAATCTACTTGACAGCTTAGACATAAATGACTCAAAAACTAAACGAAAAATGCAATCTACTTCTCACTCATTATTACTGCATAAAGGACTCATAAACAAGCATGAAAATGGCACCAACAAGCACTTAATCAAATTCTAACCAAATAAGCTGATTACAAGGCTAAATCACCACAGATTCATACAATGATCCTTAAATTTGAAATTTAAGCCAAAACAACTATTAGAAACCAATTATAAGACTAAGATTAAGCTGATTAAAGTTGAATTAAAAACCAAAATGGCCTAAGCAACACTAACAAGAGTTAGTGATGCTTGTGCTAAACACCACTTTAAGTTATGGATTTGCATTTTTACACTACTCAGATTTAAATTAAGCTCAAACTTGCAATAACAGATATATAACTTAGCTAATAAAGTATTAATAAGCAATAACTAACAGATAATAAGCAACAATAAGCTGAACATTAATAAGCTAATATTTAAGTAAAAATAAGAAAATAGAACAAGTACCTTTGTCCCAGCCAAACAGGGACTCAACTGCTCATTTAGAGCTTAAATCTACAAGCTCTAGCTTGTTTTCACAAGCTAGTGAGGTCTATAAGCCCTTCCCAAACTGGCTTATCATCCAAATTAGAAGCTTAGGTATTTTTGAGGAGAATTTAAGTGAAAGTTTAAACTCAGTTAAGCTTTTGAAGGCTTAACTGAGTATTAGCAGCTTATGTAGTATTAAAGAGCTTATTAGAGCTTATAGAGAGATGATGATCAACTTAAACAATATTTCATTAAGAAATCGCTTGAATTAAAACACGAAATTAAATGAAACTGAATTGTTAGCATAAGGCTTCTAGAAGCATGAAAAGGGAAGAAAGAGTGTGTGTATGAATGAGGAGGGATTTACCCTGTGTGTTTGTGAGTGAAAATAGGGTAGAGGGAAAGGTAAAAGATGAACAGTGAAATTGACCTTTGCTTTGACCCTGTGTTATACGTTATAACTTTGACCTGGTTTAGTGTTGTTGACTTGGGCTAGGAAATTGGATTTGGGCCAAGAATTGAATTTAAGATTAATGGATTTGGAATTTATAAAATGCTTAGGGTTTTTTTATAGATACAAGGTTAATGGGCTGAAAACCCTGGCTTAAAAAATGGGTACGGGTTGGCCCATTAATGATGTATACGCCTGTGGCTTTAGTTTTTCGTACTCTTTCCATTCCTGTGCTTGGTTTTTTCCTGTTTACTCGTTTTTTGTCCTTTTGTAGCATATCCGTTACCATGCAAGACACAATTCACAATACAAATGAATACAATGCATTTTTCTGTATTTATTGGTCATTATTGTCTTTTTTAGCTTCGTCTTATTAGATAAAAAGGATGGATTTAAGCACATACCAAAAATCCCCCATACTAAGCTATTGCCGTGTCCTCATAAACACACTTAGAAAACCAAAAATTTCACCCCTTAGACTAATTACCTTGAAAAGTAGCTAAGTGTTCATCTAAAGGGATTAAGAAATTACTAGTTTTGAAAAGTCACCGGCTTAACCATTTTTATACATTTACTATTATCATTCATACAAATCATAACTACATGGAACAAGAAACACTAAAAGGAAAAATTCATTGTCCTTGATTTTTCACCCGCCCCAAACCAAGCTTAAAAACGAAATCATTGTTAAATACAAGTTAAGATGCTAAAACTACTCATAAATGCTAATTGTGGATGCATAGCTACTTTCCGCTCCCTTATTCCTAAATCTCTAAAGATTTTATTATTATTATTTGTGACAAATAAATTAATGTCTTATTCATATAAAGTAAACCCGGTTTAGACCACAATTAGTTTGAAATCCTTTCCTAAAGAGACGATGTGGTGAGAATAAGGTCCACATTAAGGTTCTAATTTCACATGATTTAGGGGTTATCCTCTTTAGATAACCCCGAAGTCAAAATTTGGCTTTATGATTATTATTATTATTGCAACATTATTAAACCTCGGTCCTTTAAACAACTGCCACATTGGTATGCGAGCCGACCATGGTCCAGGAGTCTTATTTCGACCTCGGTAATTTCCTCGACCTTTTAGAAGGCTGTAACATCGGTTGTGAGCCGGCAAGATGCAACAAACTTTTATCAGACTCAGATTATTACTAATGTGCCTTATTATTAGGAAGACCTGCAAGATCGGTTGTGAGCCGGAAAGATGCAGTAAACTTTTATCAGCCCACAGTTTTTATTATTATTACCTCCACCCTTTAAACGACTACCACATCGGTTATGAGCCGGCAAGAGGCAGTGGTCTTATTTCGGCTTCGGTTTATTACATAACTTATTATTACTAGCCAAATTTCAAGTCCTGTGGTCTTTTAACTACTTAGACAACGTAGCGAGGCCCGTCATGGAAACGGTAGCCTATTTCCCCACAATACTGACAAAACCTCAATTTGTACCTTACTTTCACCAGAAAGAATCTCTACGAAGTGATTTAAACTAAGAATCGCAAAAACCTAAAGCAACTTTATTTATTCAACAATCATATAAAGTTTATTAAGCTGATGGGAGCAAAAAGCCACAATTAACCTCTATGAGCCTTAAAGAGAACCAACTACTCTATGTTTAACATCTAACTTATTAAAAACTCTATCATTTCTCGTTCTTCGCAACTTTAAAATCTTTAATAAAAAGATCCGCGAATGCTTAGTCTAAAAGAAACAAGCTTTGCATATTTAAAGTCTATTATGGAAACTTGCAAACTCTTGGCCCTTTATAAGCTAGAATTCGCGTTTTAAAGCTTCTTGTACAAAAGACTAGTAAAAGCTTAAATTTATATAAGTTAAGAGGCAAGCTAGAGCTCAACATGCTCAATCAAGTCAAAATTTATTCCTTAAAAAGACAAAACTATATGTCAAAACACTTATTCTATTTTTTTAATTTTGGCATATATTTGCTATTTTTGGTGGAAAAAACAGGGTTACGTGAAGACAAGGCAAATGCAGGTAAGATCAAATTGAAAGATCCCCCGCATACTAGAACTACACATTGTCCTCAATGTGAGACTGTCACCCCATACTAATTTCAAGGCATAATCCACAAATTAAGGGGTCTCTACGCAAATCTAAAGCCGTTTATTAATTATGCTAATAGATAAACGTTAAATCAATAAGATCAAGGATATCGGATTCCCATATATAAGCCTGCGAAGGATTGAAGATCGAGTGGACGATGGACAAAACCACGAGCACGAGAGTCTTCATAATCCGGGCAATCTTGGACATAAAACACAAAACATGAAACACGAGAAAAGAAGAAGCGAGCCTCATCACATCACACTTATTCATAACTATTATACTAACATACTACTACTAAGGATAAGCATGGGTTGCCACCCATGAAGCGCTTATTTTTGTTAACCGAGTCTTGAGCCTAACTCGATCCCCCATACTTGAGCTGGTCAAGGAAGATAGAAATGGAGAAATAGGACATCTAAGAAAGGAATGTCCCCTCCAGAAATCATCATCGGGCTCTCAGAAAAATCAGAAGTGATTTTGCCCCGATGAGATAAGAGATTAGAAGAAAGAATACCAGGATTGAAAACTTTGTCTTAATTTTTGGATGAAAATGGAAGCAAAGTCTCAATCACTTGACAAAGAGGATTACGGATAAATGAGATAGAAAATGTATCCCGAGATAGAAATCTCTTAGATTGGACTTCAAAGAATATCCCCGGATCAAAAATCTTGTTTCTAGTTCCGGAAGGAAAAGAAACTTCAAGATCGGATCCGAGAGAATCATCAGAAGGAATGAAGTCCGAATCCAGCATAAGGGTGGTATAGGTGGTTAATACATTAGGCACATGAACACGAGGTTCTCCCAAAATATCTTCCATAACAATACTAGTCAACTCTCCCTGATCGGGCTCAATCTCAAAGAGAAACGAATCATACTCGGGAAGAGATTTATCAGCATGAGTGGTGGTACTGCCACTACTCGTCTCTTCCGTATGATCGCTAAAAGTCTCGAATCCGGGTAAAGAATTATCCGAATAAGAGAGAGAAGTATCAGACTTCTCAAAGAAAGAGTCACTATCCTCAACGGGGATAGGAAATGAGGGAGGAGACTTGAGCACACAATCAGGAGTGGGGTTGTCATTCAAAGATTCGATCTTAGCAATAAGAAGATTGATATTCAATAATTTCTCACAAAGTATATCGTCCTTCACCTCCTCTAAGCTGACGAGCTCAAAATCGAGAAGTGATGCCTCAACGTAATCGATGTTCTCAAAAGAATCGTCATCACTCAAAGTACAATCATTGTTAAAATCGGAGAAAATCTCAAAGTGATCGTTTAAAACATCAAGAGGAGGAGAATTATCACAAAAGGCACATTACACGTATCGTCGGAAATACCCTCGGACTCACTTGGGATTGGGACAAGGTCCTCAACACTAGACTTTATTACTTCGTCCGATTCTGTTTACGGAATAGTGCTAAGATGCTCGTCCCCCATACTTAGAGATTTATCGGGTTCCTCGATTGGTAAATTAGGTGTGATTGCATTAGACGAATTCTATAAATATTCCTTATATTGAATAGTGTACTCATCATCATCGTCGTAGAAAGCAGGACAATTCCAACTAGAAGAATTAATATATTCTGCCAGCTCCTCTCTTATAATTTATAAATCTTTAAGAAGTTTATGAAGCAATTCTTGTATATCCTCTGGTTGATGTTGTTTTTCTCTAAAAGCATGCTGACTTTTAAAAAATTTCTCCCAAGCTAGCGATAAAACCTTTGGCGTTTCTCTAAAAGATATACGATTAAACTTTTTTAAAAAGGTTTGTATAGATTTCATTAGGTTTTCTCTGGCTTGCACACTCGTTACTTGAGGAGGTTGATGAATGACGGTATATTGCGGGGGTTGATATTGGTCAAAACCAGAAGAATTAGAATTAAAGCAAAGATTAGGTTCATAGAAATTTTGGTTCAACGGTTGACACTGAAAAGTCTCATGAGGACCCCCGTAGTTCTCACAACAAAGGTATTATTGTGGAAAACTTGGTGAAGTTTGCGGAAAATTATTATCAAAGTTTTGATTGAAACACGGGTCTTGATTGTAGACAAACGAAACTTTAGGTGGACAATCGTAACCTTAATGAGCATCGTTCCCACATAACTCACAAGAATTCATCTGGTACTGAGGTTGTGGAGGGTAGTCGGAAATATTTTGAGAATCATTAAAAGAATTTAGATTCGGATAACCAATGGATGAATTTTTATTATTTGAAGCGCAAATGAAGAAAAATCCTTCACTAAGACCAGATCCACACCACTTGCAAGAACACCGTTTACAACGTTCACCTCTTTCTAACGGATCTTTACAATGAAAACAATGCCATTGGTCTAACGAAGATGTTTGGGGTTGTGAAGGTGGGTAGAAAATATTTGGAGAATCAATGAAAAATTTAGAATTTGAATCATTAACGAATGATTTTTCAACTTCATAACATCATAAAGCACAAACTTCATCCGTATAATTTCTTCTACACCGCTCACAAGTACATTGTCGACAATATAGACCACCAAACGGACCTCCACACTTGGAAAAATTACGTGGGGGTTGTTGAGACGAGTCAGGGGTTTCATCATAAGAAATCGGATTAGGATCACGAACAAAATTGTTTATGGAACTCACTTTTGAACAACAATGTTCTCTATTATACAAAGCTCCACAAGAAGAACATTCTTTAAACCCATACATGATGATAGAAAAGGGATAAAGAGAAGAATTAAACAAAATGGGGTTAAGAAGAATATTTATAGATTTTTCAAATAATACATAAAAAAAATAATAATAATAAAAATAAGAAAGAAAAATAGTTTTGGAAACCGAAAGTCAATAGTGCACGGTAGCTCTCTAGAAAACGCACAAAGAAGTGGAGGAGCGGGTAAGCGCGAAGCATTTTAAAAACCTTCTTCTTTTTGGGTCGAAGTTTGAAGGATCGACCCTCCTTATACATCTCTTTTAGTTTGTTAACTAAAGATGAGCCAAAACATCAATTAACAATCGGTAATTTTCAATATTAAAAGAAAATAAAAATAGAAGTGTAAAATATTTTTTTTTTAATATTTTTATAATAAGAAGAAAATATTCATAATTGAAAGCAATAACTTCATGAGGAAGGGTCTTCAAACACTAATCTTTGAACGAAACACGATAATCGTAACATACGTCCCCGGCAGCGGCGTCAAAAATTGATTTGAGTATAATAGTGTAATATATATATATATATATATATATATATATATATATATATATATATATATATATATATATATATATATATATATATAACTAGAATACCAATTATCAATAATAGTATAGTAATAAGTATTCCAAAAGGCTTCTAGAAGATTACTTTTAACCAAAGTAAGTTCAAAACCCTCCCGGGTCGTTTCCTCGACGAAGTGTGAATTGAGAATCGGTTAAGTTCGTGATCGAGTGATTTGAATAATTTTAAAGATTTTGATTTGGTTTTTAATTCTACAAATATAAATGCAAAAACATGTAAAGGCAAGAAATAATTAAGACAATTAAAAATAAAAACGAAAAACGTTAACGGGGAATTTAAAAACGCGGCATTTAAGCAAGTAAATCAAAATTTAACCCTAAAAATGTTTTTTTTATAAATCCTAAATGACTAAAAATAATTTTAGAAAAAAAAATAATATTTTTTTGACTTTTATTTTATTTATTATGAATTAAAAACACTTTTAATCTTATTAAACATTAAATATATTAAACTAATTATAAAAATTCAAGAAAAATTATGAAAAGTACTTAAGACTAAAACTAATGAAGGAAAAATAAAACTAGCAAATAAGCCCTACGAATAAGCAGTGAAAATAAGCTAATAAGCTTATTAAGCTAAACTGGAAAAAAGGTTACAAGAATAAAAGAAAGGAGGTATGACAGGAAAGTCCCAAGGGCGCTAATGGTAGTGAGTGTGTGCATTAAATCGTTGGATGTGTGAAGGGGAGGTCACATGTTCGACCCCTGTGGCTTCCCTTTTTGTAAAACAATTTTTTTAATTTCTTTTTGAAAAAGCTAAGAAAAATAAGCAACTTTTAAAAAAAAGACTTTTAGAAAACCTTAAATAAGCTAGAAATAAGCTACTAAAGGTGACAGTTAGCAAAATGACTTTTAAAACTAAATTTGCTTTGACTTATTGGGCTCATTTAGCAAAGAAAAGCTACAAACTGAAAAAGCTTAAGACAAGACATAAATAAGCTACTCTATTAAAGAGACTTTTAGCTAAAACTTATTAATAAGCTAGTAAAAAGCATTTGAAAAAGACAATTTAGCTTTTAAACTTGAATGACAAATAGCTTAAACTGATTGGACATTCAAGGACTCAATAAGCAAAAGAGAAGTCAAATAAGCTAAAACATACCAACTCATATACCTAATAAGCAATTAGGACTAAAAACAAGCTAACATTATAAGCTGAAAAACACTAAATAAGCTATAAGACAGCAGACTAAAAAGACAGTTTTAAAAGCATTTTTGACAGATTTTAACCTAAGCTAAAGAACAAATAAGCACTTGACATAAGCTAAAAAATAAAAACAAATTGAAGTTGACAACCAAAGAACACCTAGAAGCTAGAGATAAGAAAATTGGACAAGTTAATAAGCTAGAAAAAGGACATGAAAAGGTGGCAGACTACACTTAGTTGTTTTCGGCTTTTTGGTTAAAAAAAGGACTAAATAGCAACTTAAAAATGAGACTCAATAAGCTAAACTAAAGACTAAAACTT
>BQNB010041658.1:0-43797 GCA_026074375.1 Tanacetum coccineum
CGCACCTTAAGATAAATGAACTTGAGCAGTAGAAACTTAAACTAGCAGTAGTAATAATGACTTAAAGTAGTAAAAACCTTCACCTCATGTAGCATATAAATGGTTAAACATTTTAACAATAAGCTTCCCCTGAAACCCATATGTTAACCATTTCTTGAATGTAGGCTCTATGTAATGATACTGATGAAGAAAACTAAGTATAACGAACTTGATGCTGAAGTAGAACAACCCAAACTTGTGTCTTATATCTTGTACTATCCACGTGACTTTGAACTCATACCAAGACCAAAATATAAGTAGATCGCAACCTCTTGACAAAATCCTCATCTTCTATGAGACACATAACCAAAGTGATAGCAAATGTGAGCATTGAGCACCATAAGTTAGATCACACACCTTTGCTAGATTTGTCAAGTCTTCGTCACATCGTTTCTAAGCACGAACAAGTTATCTTTAAACGTTGTAAGCCGTTTAAGATATGATAAGAACACGAACTCAAGTAATTCCACTTCACCGTCAAATAAGTGATAAACAATCGTCTTCGTAATCAATTAATCCAATGAATCCAAAAATACGAGCCTTTTAAACGTTTAAGAACATTTAAAATAAATTCCAATCTGTTAGCTTCCCCTTAAACCAATCAGTAGCAACCAACAGTAGTAACTCCTTCTATTGGCAGTATTAAAAATATATGAGCAGCACAAACCTTGGTTTAAGTCCAACAGTAGTAACTGCTAACCCTAGCAGTACTAATTACCACAACAGTATTAACTTCCTTTTGTGTGTGTTGTACGAGATCCAAAAACTGTGTGTGTTATCCAATATGGAACCCAGCTAGCAGTAGTATCTTTTAAGCCCAAGCAGTAGTAACTACCTTTAATCGAACAGTAGTAACTGCTTAAATTTACCCTAGCAGCAGAAACTTAATACTGGCAGCATTAAAAATATACTAGCAGTATTAATCATAAGCAGCAGCACTAACCTTCAAAAATAAGGCTAGCAGTATTAACTGCCATTGGCAGACCAAACACATGTAGCTTAAACATCAATACCATTAGCAGCATTGTTAAATGATAACTGGCAGTATTAAAATAAACTAGAAGCAGTACGAATCACAAACCAGCAGTATTAACCAAGGACAGCAGTACTAACAATAAACTGTCACTGTGTGTCGTCATTGACAACAGTAGAAACAAGGAAGCGCAGCAGTATAAACATAATAACAACTGTTTAAGGATACTTTTTTTAAGTATCCAGACGACACCCTTTTAGCGACACTTTTTATGTTACTAAACTATCACTAATTCATCATTCTCATCAACTGCTAATGATTCTTTTCATATAATAAGTTCCAAAGAACTCTTGAATTATGTAACCAAGAACCACAATCAGCAACCATCTTGTTGTCACGAACCAATCAACAACAATTGTGAAAAAACTTCCTGTTATATCGAAATAGGGTTGCTAAAAAACCCTAATATCACCAGATTCGACATGATAAACAAGACAAAAAATTTGTACCTCTTTGCCTTCATAGATGTGACCATGAAACACCTTTTAGATCCCAGATCGAGATCCATGAGGCTCTGATACCAATTTTGAAAACAATTTGCACAGCGGAATAATAACATAGAATCAAAGTTACTTCAAGGTTTTCTTTTATTCATCACAGCCCCAAATACTATTTGATCAGAATATATCGATTACTCTAACTAGTAACATGCAGGATTTACAATCCTTGAGCAAACTATAGACGTCAACAACTATCAACTAACTAACAAATAAGTACACATAAACAAACGTTTTCTATTTAGGTCGACACTCATTGAGAACCACATAACTTTTTCTGGATGCTTAAAACAATAGCAAGTGACCTCCTTTTAAGCATAAGAAGTATCGAAGGCTATTACAGGAAACTATTAAAAGATATTAATGAGTAAATCAATTAAATATTCATCTTTATCTCTTTTTGACCAAATCTTTATTTTCTTCTACATCTTGTAGAATCTCATAATGACGACTTTGGTCCTTTTGTTTCCATCTTGTTTCATTCGTGTTTTGTCTTAACATTTTGTCCTTTCAAAATAAGCAAGAAATAAGCCGAATAAAATATAAGCCAAGTCAAATAAACTCAAACAACATTCCCTTGTAGTTTTCCCCTATGGGTCGTGAACCCAAAAATCAAATAAGAAAAGGCCAAAAAGCTCAAATAAGAACAAATAAGCTTTCCCAAAAGCTTATTTAAATAAGTCGAACAAAATACGCCATAAGTTATCATTTTCATTATAAGAAAATAACCACGATCACAAAACTATGAATTCCTTATATTTATTTTTATTATTTTCGAGTAATACATACAACCTTTTAAGGTTTACGTAGTTTCAAAATCTTTATTTTTACAAAACGAGTTATACAACTAGTGTTCATGCATTAAGATGATCTCAAAAGTACAAGTTTCAGAAAGATTGAGAGACTTACAAGAAAGAGAGGTTTAGAAGATGATTTATGACTAGAAACAACCCAAACATTGTTTATAACTAACCCGAATACAATAAATATTAACCACGAACACAATATCTTCAAAGGTTTTTGATCAAGATTGAGAAAAGATGGTAAATGTATGTGTGTGTAGGCATCGGCCAAAGGGAGAAAGAGAGGAAAAGTGTGTGTGTTTTTCTAGTGAGAGGATTTGTAATAAGGAAATGAAAGTTTAAAAAATAAGCTTAACTTGTAGACAAATATTCAAAATCAAACAATAAATGTATGCAATTGAGAGATTGTGTTCTGCATAAGAGACAAGGAAGCAAAGAGTGACCAAAATTGATCTTCCAATAAATAATAGAATAGGACATGTAACAATAAGCTCCTTTGATTGTGGACTTGTTTAGAGATTTCAAAATGCAAGAAAGGCATCCTAAGGGTATTGCTTGGGCTTTTGGACGCATGCATGCCAAGGGGGAGGGGACCATTTTGTCTCCACAATTCTAGGGAAGTAGTGGATGCTTTGATTTGATTTCAAGGGTTCCCATGCACAAGTATTAGTTATTAATTATATCCGAACACGCAAGTAACGAAAATGAATAACGACTTCACGAAAATTACTGAAATTTTAAATATCAATTAAAAACATAAAAACGCGTCCACTAACAAAATACTACGATGAGTGGATGCACGGATCGCTTCCGGAAATGATTCTCAGTAAATAACGGAACATCTTCCCGGTTAAACGTAAAAATTAAACAAAATATTAAAATTTTCAAATTACTAAACAGAAACGGCTAAAATATTGATTGGAAATTTTTGGGTTGTGACATATTCGACACCCTACTTACCACGAAACTCCGCCCGATCAGGTACACTGTCCGTTAAAGTGTTGTTTTAGGATAAGTCGGCTAAATATAAATGTAAAAACTTGTATTAATAAGATTTATACCCTACACAACAGCACAACCTTCACAGTGGAATTAGTCTTATAGGGCGAATCACATAATCCAACACCTATTAATTAGGGTAGTACATTGGATTTCTTGATCACACGTTTAGGTACTGACCTAATTCCGTAAACAAGTAGCTTTTGATGTTAAAATTGGTATGGAAAGGTAATCGAGGTAACATGATGTGGATGTCCTGTCACAAAAAAGTACTGTTCTGTATTCCCTACGGTAATGAAATATTAACGGTTCAAGGCGATGGAAGCATCAAAGGGAGTAACTTGAGATTGAGCATAATCTCGTGCGCCAAAACTCAGAAGTACATCCAGAGAGGATGCCACGCGATTCTGGCATAGTTTTTGGTTAAGAAGACAAGAGATAAGTCCAAAGAGAAGCGACAGAAGACGGTCGATATAATACACAGAGTATTTTCCGGAGTGTCATTCCAAAAGAGCTTGTCCATTTCAATTCGCCAGCTCAAACAAGTCGAATTTCAAATCGACTTAGTCCCCGGTGCTGCACCTATAGCCCAAGCTCCTTATCGATTAGCACCATCTGAGATGCAAGAGTTGTCCGCTCAATTACAAGAACTGACTGACAAGGGTTTCATAAGGCCAAGTTCCTCACCCTGGGGAGCTCCGGTCTTATTCGTTAAGAAGAAGATGTATCGTTCCGGATGTGCATTGATTATCTCGAATTGAACAAACTTACGGTTAAGAACCGTTATCCGCTTTTGAGGATCGACGATCTAATTAATCAATTGCAAGGATCAAGTGTCTACTCTAAGATCGACCTGAGGTTCGGTTATCACCAACACAAGATTCGTATATGGAAAACTTACCAAAAGATGTGCGTTTAGGACTCGTTATGGTCATTACGAGTTCTAAGTAATGCCTTTTCGACTGACCAACGCACCGGCGGCATTTATGGATCTGATGAATCGTGTGTGCAAACCATACCTAGACAAGTTTGTAATTATGTTCATCGATGACATATTGATTTACTCCAAGAGCAAGGAGGAACACGAAGAGCGCCTTAAGCTAATTCTAGAATTACTTAAGAAGGAGGAATTGTATGCCAAGTTTTTGAAGTGTGATTTTTGGCTCTCTAAGGTACAATTTCTCGGTCACATGATTGATAGAGACGGCGTTCACATTGATCCAGCTAAGATTGAGTCGATTAAGGATTGGGCATCGCCAAAGACTCCAACCGAAATTCACCAATTCTTAGGTTGTCGATTATTACCGAAGATTTATTAAGGGTTTTTCCAAGATTGCTAGACCTATGACTAAGTTGACTCAGAAGAGTGTGAAGTACGAGTGGGGAGAAAAGGAGGAAAAGGCATTTCAGCTATTGAAGCAGAAGTTGTGTAGTGCACCGATCATGGCATTACCCGAAGGAAGTGAGAACTTCATGTTGTATTGCGATGCTTCGCACAAGGGGTTAGGCGCAGTTTTGATGCAGAAGGAGAAGGTTAATGCAATACAGCATCTCCAACTAAGGTTCCATGATAGCAACTACCACGACTCACTATATGAAACTAGGATCAATAGTGTACTGCCTCAGAAAAGATGTGGAGACATTATTTGTACGGCACGAAATGTGTTGTGTTCACTGATCAAAAAGAGTTGAACATGAGACAACGTAGATGGATAGAGTTGCTAAGTGATTATGACTACGAGATTCATTATCACCCAAAAAAAGCGAACGTGGTAGCCGATGCTTTAAGCCAAAAGGAAAGGGTAAAGCCGCTACGAGTTCGAGCTTTAATGATGACAATCGACTTAAACCTTCCATCTCAGATTTTAAACGCCCAAACCGAAGCACGGAAGGAGGAGAACTACGCAACAGAAGATTTGAGCGGTATGATTAAGAAGCTTGAACCCCGTGCGGATGGAACATTATGTTTGAGGAACATTAGTTGGATACCCTATTTAGGCAACCGATAGAGAATTGGATATGTACGAGTCGGTAAGTCAAATTATTCCAAACATCCTGGAACATACAAGATGTAAAACCAACTACCTAACAAGTTATAATGGTTGCCAAAACATGAAGCCGGAGATGCCACCTACTCAGCAAATGCTGACTTGTGCTAAAGGATAAGCCTGAGCATCAAAGCTTTAGGTTTACTAGTGTACAGACCTGAGATTCCCCCAATGAAATGAGATAAGATCACCATAGACTTTGTAACTAAACTACCAAAGAGCCACAAGAACAAGATATAATCTGGTGATTGTAGACCGACTTACTAAATTCGCTCATTTTGTGCTAATGAAGGAAACAGACTCGATGGAGAAGCTAACGAGACAGTACTTGAAGCAAGTTGTCTCGAGGCATGGAGTGTCAGTTTCGATCATCTCTGATCACGATAGTAGATTTACTTCTCATTTCTGGCAGCACTCAAGGGAACGTTGGAAAATGCAACTGTATTGACACCACTTACCACCCTCAGACAGAAGGGTCAGAGTGAAAGTATCACACAGACAAATGGATACATGTTGAGTGCTTGAGAGATTGACTTTGGCAAGAGATGGGATAAGACCACCTACCCGATCGAAAGTATTACTGTACAATAACAGTTACCAAATCTAGCATCACACCGGTTCAAGCCAAGTAGTTAGAAAGTTGTCATCGCCGAATCGCGTGGGCTGAAGTAGGAGACAGCCAACTCACAGGTCCAAAAATCGTACACGAGACAACTAAGAAGATCGTCCAAATCAAATGTCGCATCCAAGCTGCACGTGGTAGACAAAAGAATTATGCCGACAAGAGACGTAAGCCCTTGGAGTTCCAGGTTGGGGATAAAGTCATGCTGAAGGTGTCGCAATGGAAAGGGGTTATACGTTTTGGCAAACAGGGAAAGTTGAACCCACGTTACATAGGACCTTTCAAGATCCTTGCTAAGGTTGGAACAGTTGCTTACCGTCTTGAACTCCCGGAACAGCTGAGTAGAGTGCATAGTACCTTTCATGTTTCGAATCTAAAGAAATGTTTATCCGATGAAACATTCGTTATATCGCTGGATGAAATCCAGATCGACGACAAACTTCATTTCATTGAAGAACCCGTAGAGATCATGGACCCATGTAGTAAAACGTCTAAAAAAGAGTCTTTATTCCCATTGTTAAGGTAAACGCTGAACTCGAAGAGAGGTCCCCGAGTTCATCCTAGAGCGGAAGTAGAATTAAAAAGAAAAACCCTCACCATTTGCTAAATCTTCATCTCCACCCGATAACAGCATCCTAAGCTATTGCGGACAAAGCATTACTAACGGGGAAAGAATGTAACACCCGTAAAAAATTCCTAACTATCCCGTCGTTGACTTTATAATGCTTGGAGTATGACTTATAATCGAATTTTCTTGATAATTTTACGTTTAAAAACCGGGAACATAACCCCGCGAATATTTGAATATCGTTCCAGAAAGCTTCCGGGTTGCTATTTTATGTAGTCTTTTAATAAATGTCGCGTTTCGACGTTTCGTATCGATATTTAAGTTTTTAGAATCTTAAGCGAAGTTATCGCGCGTTTTCAGTTTTTGCGTATACTGTCAATACCGTTTAAAAATATCTTAAGATGGTGACAATAAATATCAAGGAACATAGATTCTCTTAAGCTATGATCAAGCTTTCAAATAATGGATAATAACACCCCCCCCACACCATTGTCCTCCCCTTATTTCCTCCGCCACTCCCACCCACACACATACACTTTTGAAATTTGGCACTAAGGTCCCTCAAGATATTTTGATATATAGGATACTCTTTGGATGATTCTAGGTTCAAACCACATGCATTGCACCTAGCCTTTCCATTTCTTTTAAATCCTTTCATTCACTTATTTCATCAACAATATTTCTCTCACTAAAAACACACACATAAAAATTTCTCTTCTCTCCCTCTCTTCTTGTGGTTCGTCCGCCGCCAACAACAACCACACCATCACCATTGTTCAACTTTGATCAAGATTTTGGAAGCTCAAGTATATTAAGATTATATTTATATAGTTAGTTTGGGTATTATATTCACCGTCCGGGTTGCTCGTTAGTTTTGGTCATCTTCTAAATCCTTCGTTCGTGTAAGTTCATCTTATTTTTATAAAACTTGTACTTCCTTGATCTTTGCAACGTTTAGAAGCTAGTTGTACAAACGAATCGTTAAAAAGCAAGCTTTAAAATCCACGCAACGTTAAAAAGGTTGTGTCTTTGGTTTAAAAAACATAAAAAAGGAAAGAAAGGAAATATTAGTTGTATGGTCGTGGTGAACTTTTTATAAAGATATGATTTTTATAAAGCTTATTATTTATTTTGGCTTATTTGAGTACTTATGGGTGTCGAACCCAACATAGAACCATAAAGGTTCGAACTTTTGCTTATTTGTATATTGTCGTATTTATCTAGCTTATTTTCCTAGCTTATTTTGGTAACATATAAGGTTTTGAGTTTAACGGGCTTAATAAATGAGCTCAAATGTGTTTGTTTGGTTGTTGTAGATTTCGGCCCAACACCAAGCCCAAACCGTGGGCTATAAGCCACGGCTTGGCTTATCTGATGGCTTATTTGTTTATTTATTTACTTGTTGGATTAATTTCGAACTCGTAATAATCTATATATTTTGGTTAGGCTTATTGGGCCTAAAAGCCTAATAAGGGTCCATTAAGGTTTTCGGCTTATTTTATAAAGAGATATATTAGCGTAATGTATTGGCAATTTGTGAAAAGGGTTTTGAAAGTGTTTTGGGATTAAAGTCTACGACTTTGAAAAACTAAAATTTACAAACGGGTCATGCCGAAATTTCGTAAAAACGATATACTTAGAATTATTTGTGAAAACATATATATAAACCTTTCTAAAACATATTAATTATAAATAATGTATATACTTAATTTATATAGATAAACAAAAATACATACTTATATTTTTATAATCAAGTATTTTCTTTAATACCGACAGTTAAGCGTGCTCGTGTGAGGGTAGCACTAGCATGGGCGACCTGTCGGGAAGTTACGTAAATTAAAAACATTATTTTCAACTTGTCTAAATCATTATTTTTGGTTACCGGGTAAAATGCAAAAACTTATTTATTTTGGTTATTTTCTTATTATACTCTATATATTTATATTAATCTTCGTAATACGTTTCATCGAGTCAAAATCACTACGACTACTACACGACCAACGTTTCTAAAGCATTTTCGTAATAACCGTACAACTACTTTCCAAACACTCATATACATTCGTAATTCACGTCGTACTTATTCTGAACCCGGCCGTTTATTCTTTAGGTCATGACCGTGTACCGTCATCCTTTACCGTGAGATAGTTCTATCATTCTTACTAGCCTTTCACTACTCATTTCACCAATCAAGATGAGTTCGTAGCCCCACGTTTTACCGTTTTATATTACTATTTTTGGGGTGAAAGCATTGCTTGTATTTAAACCATGGACACAAATTTTGCTTGAATACTTTGCTTGTTTACGTGTTGCTTAAGTAGCGATAACCCACCTTGCCCCACTATCAGGAACCGTTAGTTACCTTGTGTAGGCGCAAGTGTTTTAAATAGATCTATTTGGGACTGACATCCCCGTTCGGGTAAGTAGCGCTTACTATTTTGAGATACGAACTAACGAACGTATATCATGTTGGAATGCGGATGTTTCGGGCTGAACATCTACTAGGGCACTTAATATTCTTACTATGTCTGAAATTTATTGGCATACAAACTGTCGTAGCCTTGGTGTCATGAGCTTAGAGCGACGTAAATACACTTTTGTGATTGTTGTAATAGTTACAATGATCATGCGTTTTAAACTACTGTGTTCCATACTTATGATATAACTAAACATGTGAATTCACCAACTTTATGTTGACAGTTTTAAGCATGCTTTCAGGTACTTGATTTGGATTCTTATTTGATATGCTATGTGGTATCTCCCTGCTGTCTGACTGCACTTTTCAAGACTTATCTACTTATCATACTCATTGTCTTTTTAAATGTTTTAGGCTTTCGCTATCATGTACTCACGTTTCCGCAAACCTTATCATTATGCTATGAGTTGATGTAAAACTTATTTATATTTCAAATCAATGTAATGAGTATGAATGTCCTTTTAAAATGCCCTATAGAGGTCGTTCTCTTGATTTTGTGTGATGTATATTATGACGTCACGCCCTCGGACACGTATTCCGTCCAGAGCCCGTCTGGAGGTATGACAGATTGGTATCCAGAGCCAAGGTTATAAAGAACTAGGCAGTATATACCACGTCTGGTCTATAACCAGTATGTGATCCTACGTGTTATTACTTGCTTACGTATATAACTAACAATGATACGTATATAAGTATTATATTACTATAATTATACTTACATTTCATTTTGCCATATTATATTTTATTTTATTCACCATACCCATCCTGCATGGTTCATATAAAGAGATTTATATAAACTTGTGCTTGTGCAGAGTATGGCAGCTCTAGTTATTACTATTTTATCCGAGGCATCAGAGGAGAGCGTGACATCCGTTTTTTCGCGAGTTATCCTTTTCAGCACCATTCCTACAAAGATCCTTATTGTTCCAGATATGCCTACTGGCCTACCTACTGTACCAGAGTTACCTACGGTTTCACCTTTCTTAGATTTGGATGACTCTAAGTATGAGTCAGCCGATGAGTCACCTGAGAGACACGTGTCACTTACACTTCATGACGACATGGTTTCTAGGTGGAGAGACAGGGTTAGATTTCGTTTATCTTCGCCATTAGGATTATCATCACTTGATACTACTATCCCGTCTATAGAGATTGCTACATCATCACCTGCTTGCATATCTACTCCAGTCATTATTGCTTCACCAGCCGTTCAAATCAATATCTGGACGACCGTAAGGAAGAGTATGTTAGGATTATGACCCGTGATGATGCCAACATGTAGTGCAGCTCTTCGTAGGGCACGTAGGGCCGCACTTTCACTTGAGACATCATCATCTGATACTTTATCCGGATCTTCATCAGATTTATTACGTGCATCTTCTTCATCTATTGGACCCTCTCGAAAGAGGAGTCGGTCTTCAGCTACATCCATTTCATCTACAGTTCGCACTGCAGGAGTCCTATCACCGAGTCGAGTTGATCTTCTACCACCTCGTAAAAGGTATAGAGTTACATTAGTTATGCATTTGGATGAGTCTGGTGATGAGGGTAGTCCAGTGATGCAGGTAGAGTCGAACATAGATTTAGACATTCGAGGCAGATATTGAGGTTGTGACTGCGACTGCAGCTAATGCGATCATTGATGGATTAGGTAGTGAGCCAGTATTAGCAAGAGTTAAGGCAGGTTTTGAGCCAGGGTTGGCAGTTGTTAAGATTGAGAGTGAGCCAGAAGAGGCAGAAGCCGATGAGGAGGCTAATGGCAAGAGCCAGTCAGAGGGTACCATAGAGATTAGGGTTGACGTTTCTATAGGGATTGATATACCAGATGACTTGCATATGCCTGATGCTATAGAGCGATTAGGACAGCTTGATGAGGGTATGCAGGGTGTGTATGATCACCTGCTAGAGATACCTCTCTAGAGGATAGATGATATAGAGTCAAGACTGATAGAGCAGGAGGGTAGGAGCCTGATTATGGATAGTTAGAGATCTGGTTTGTTAGCACATGTTGTGACTTCGAGACGTTATCGGTGTTGAGAGAGTAAGGGCTGACAGTTTATAGCGACGTTTAGGCTATGTAGAGGAGGAGCTCAGACAGGTTTGCAAGCTTCGAGCTTATGAGAGTCAGAGACTTTGGAGGATGGAGACGACACAGGATTATCGTCCTTAGGCTGGTAGCATCATGAGACATGGGTGGATTATAGTAGTAATAGGAGTGATAAAGGTAGTAGGGATATGAAGCTAGAACTTATTTAGGGAAATCATGTAACCAACTCTGGATCTTGTATGAAATGAAATCTTATTATTATTATGATTTTCTCCTATGTTCATTCCATAAAATCATATTATTTGTTCGTTTAGGCAAGCGATATTCTGATTTAACATATAAACTTTATTTTATAAATTATATCTATTATTTATTTTAACTCTACCCCGTACCGAATCTCACCTCGTGTTATAATTTATGCCTAGAATTATGACTATCACTCGCTCTGGTATGACTCCCAAAGCCATCGAAGAACTAATCTCTCGACGAGTGGAAGAGACGTTGGTTGCCCAAGAAGCCAACCATGACGCTGGACTCATTGATGAAAACCAAAGCCAAAATGGAGATGATAACGATAACGAAAGTGGAGGAAATGGGAACCATGGTAACAATAATGGAGATGGAAATCAGAATGGAGGAAATGGAGGTGCAAAAAGAGATGCACTAGTTGCTAGGGTCTGTACCTACAAGGATTCTCTCAATTGTCAACCACGCAACTTTAGTGGTACAGAAGGAGTTGTTGGTTTGGCTAGGTGGTTTGAGAAAATGGAATTGGTGTTTTGTATCAGCAATTGTCCATCGAACTCTCAAGTGAAGTTCGCTACTTGCACCTTGCTAGATGGAGCTCTAACATGGTGGAATTCCCACGTGTAAACCATTGGCATTGATGAGGCATATGAGATGCCATAGAAGGATTTGATGAAGCTGATGATTGAAGTGTACTGTCTGAGGAATGAAATCCAAAAGTTAGAGAATAAGTTGTGGAACTTATGTGTCAAAGGGACAGACATCGTTGGTTATACGCGACGATTCCAAAAGTTGACCTTGCTATGTCCTAGGATGGTTCCTGAGTAGAATGACAAGATTGAGAGGTTCATCTAGGGTTTGCCAGATAACATTCAAGGTAATGTTACCTCTTCTAAGCCAGTTCGACTACAAGATGCCATCAGGATGGCTAATGGCCTAATGGATCAGAAAGTTTGATTGTATGTTGCAAGGAATACTGAGCAAAAGAGGAAGTTTGACAACAACCCACTAGGAAACCATGTACAGCGGCCACCTTTCAAGAGGCAAAACGTGGCTCAAGATGTCATGGTAGGCAACAATGAGAAAAGAGGATATACTGGGAGTGCTCCATACTGCAACAAGTGCAGACTGCACCATGAAGGACCATGCACCGTAAGGTGTACCAGCTGAAAGAAGGTTGGCCACATGGCCAGGGACTATAGGACTGTTTTTGCTACCCAAGCACCAAGAGCCCTCATGGAAAACGAGAGAGTTGTGACATGTTTTGGATGTGGTGGTCAGGGTTATTTCAAAAGTGAATGCCCAAAACTTAAGAATCAAAATCATGGAAATAAGGCTGTTAGCAATGATGCTCGTGGGAGAGCTTATGCATTGGGAGGAGGTGACGGCAACCCAGACTCCAATGTCATGATGGGTACGTTCATTCTCAATAATCACTATGCATACATCTTATTTGACTCTGGAGCCGATAGAAGATTTGTATCGACTAAGTTTAGTGCCTTAATTGATATCCCTCCTACTGTATTAGATGTTAGTTATGCTGTGTGATGACATCAAATAACGTCACATTTATACCATCATTTATCCCGAATAAGTTACCCGTTTTTATATAAATATTGCAAGAATGTGTACTTAATTGTTTAAAAGTGTTATTTACAGTAATTGAGGAGTGATTTGTGAAGACATGCTAAAAGGTGCATATTTTGGAGCTAAAACTAAGACATTTGAAGATTACTCATTTCTGACCAATACGCCGTATCCAGGAAAAGGGATACGGCGTATCAGCGCCAAGTCTTCACAAGTAAACGCGTATTCACAATTCCTAATACGGCGTATCCACCTTCTGCCATACGTCGTATCCATGATGGTAACTATTTAAAGATAAGAAGATATTTATATTTTAGGAATGTATATTATACTGATCTTAAACTTTACGCGCACTCCAAGGGATACACCCCAATATGCTGTATTGGCCTAGCCTAATACGATGTATCCAGTATTTTTCAGAGGTTATAAATAAAAGACTCAAAAACGAGTTTTCAGTGTGCAAAATCATATTCTTCATACCTTACTCATAAAAGACGATTTTTTGAAGAGAAGAAGAGCAACAAAGGTCAAGCATCGATCACAATTCCATAGAAGACACCATGTAATTTCCTTACTCTTGTAATCATTAAATTTTTGGTATCGTTCGGTAAAACATTTAGTTTACCTTGGTTATTTGATCACGCTTGTATAATTACAATGGTTATGGGCTAATACCCATCTTAATGAAGATTTGATGTTTGGTTTGTTTTAAAATCGATTTACTTAATTTATCGTTAAAATTTTGATTATGTTTATCACATGATACTTGTTTACGTGTTTTAATATGCGACCTATCATTCAACTGGGTCTAGTTACGCCTAACAAGTGAGCTAGATACTGGGATAGCTCTCCATATCATGTTTTATATCACTAGGCCAATAAGATCACAAGTAACGTTCTATCTTTGTCTTTAAATTAAGAGCTTAGTTGGACCGACAGGTGACCGTAATGTTTCAACAAGTATGTTTTTGATTAATTGATAAAGATTTGAATAGTGGACTACCAGTATATAAAATACCGTCAAACAGTAAGTGGGTAAAGTCTTGATAGGCTAGGGTTTATCAAGATCACCATTGCTATAATCCCTAGATATATTATAATTAACTTAAGTAGAAGTAATTAAAATACTAATAGATTATAGTTTAACAATCTCACTCTTAGTGTTCGACACCCTACTTACCACGAAACTTCGCCCGATCGGGTACATTGCTCGTTAAAGTGTTGTTTTAGGATAAGTCGGCTAAATATAAATGTAAAACTTAGTAATTAATAAATTGACCCTACACGACAACACATCAAGTTTTTGGCGCCGCTGCCGGGGAGTGAAAAAGTTAAACGTTTAAATTTATTAGTATTTCTAACCATTAGTTTAGATTAATTTAATTAGTGTAATTTAATTATGTTTGTAATTAATTTAATTATGTGTTTAAATTCTAGCTTATTTTCATAAAGTACTCTGCCTTGTAGTTCCTTCTTTGTTTCTGATTTCTAGCATAGGTTTATCATGGATGACCCAAACATCACTATGGAAGAATACATCAGACTCAAAGAAGAAAAATCTCGAAGATAAGGTCGAACATTTGATTGGCAAACTGCCAAGTACGGCAAAAGGGAATATTATGAAACTCAGGACGATAGCTTCACGGACCTCGAATTAGAGATATAGTATGTGAATATTCTGGAAGATATCAAACGTGGTCCCTACTCTAAGGAACACTCAATACGTCGTATCCAACACATTAGATATGCCGTATCGACATCGACTCCAGACCTTATAAATAGAAAACTCAAAAACGAGTTTTAAGTGTGCTAAATCATATTCTCGATACCTAAACCACAAAAGCCAGTTTTTAGAGGAGAAAGAGAGCAGAAGAGGTCTTGCAACGCATTCCAATCCATAGGAGACAACGTGTAATTTCTTATACTTTTGTATTCGTTTAGTTTTTGGTATCATTCGTTAACTCGGTTAGTTTACCTTGGCTAAGCCATTACTCTTGTATTAATTATGATGTTTGAAGGCTAATACCTTTGGGTATTAGCCGTTATTATGAAGATCTAAAAGTTTAGTTTTGTTTATATCTCGATTTCTCAATTTATCGTTGTATGCTTGTTTATGTTTATCAATTTATACTTGTTTACGTGCTTTTTTATGCAACCTATCATTTAACTGGATCTAGTGATACGGACTAAGTAATCTAGATTCCAGGATGGCTCTCCATATAGTAGTTTATACATCTAGAATCATAGGATCACAAATATTGTTCTACTAAATCCGTGCTAGGATACGCTTCTAGCTTAACTAGATTTCGGATATTGCCTTTGGTTTACTGAATAAGTTGACTAGCAGGTGAACCTAGATAATTCAACAAATAACATTCTGATTCTATTAGATAGTTGGACAAGTGGACTACTATAGTATAAATTGTCGTTAAGCAGTAAGTGGGTAAAGTCTCTATGAGCTAGGGTTTAACAAGATCACCATTGCTTTAATCCCTAAGATATATTATAATCAGCAAATAAGAATGCTTTATGTGGATGCTTTAATTATGACAGAATTAATATGTTTAGGTCTTAGGATGAAGTCTCGCCTAAGTCTAAGAATGATATGCCACTTTGAGATAAGTAATCATTGCACTAAATAAACAAACCAACTTCTAATCGGATTAATGATGGCTAATACAGTTTTCTATCATAAGGCTTGACTGCTCTTTTATCTTCTGTTAATTTACTTGCGTAGGTTAAAGTGTCTTGAATTGATTGTAGTCACCAGCAAACCCGTGCCAGTCTCTCAGGCTGAAAACCCCATTTTACCTGTTAGAATTAGGATTAGAACTAACATAGGATTAGCATAGGTTTGACTTAGATTAGAATTAACTTAGATTAGATGACCAAAATATAAATAAATTGAGAGATTTAACCTCGCTTCAAATGTTTGACACCCTACTTACCATGAATCTACCACCGACCGGGTACACTGCCCGTTAAAGTGTTGTTTTTAGTTAAGTCGGCAAAATATAAATTTAAAACTTGAATCGTAAAAGTATACACAACGACACATTAAGTTTTTGGCGCCGCTGCCGGGGAGTGAAAATTAATCTTGATTTTTATTTTATGTTTTGGTTGTTAGATTAGATCTAACCCTTAGGAGTAGTGTAAATTAGATTAGTGTATATTCTTGTATATTCTGTAAATTTTGTATATTTGTTAGTTTAGTTGATTGCTTGTATATTTGTGTGTTTAATTTAATTATTTTCCTAATACACTGTTCTGGTAGATAACTCGATATGGCGTATCCACTTCTATTGGATACGGCGTATCCAACTTTCTCTCCAATACAGCATTTTTAATCGATTAATACGGCGTATTCACTTCTATTGAATACGGCGTGTCGATCACCTGAAACAAAATCAGATCCTAAGTTTTCATATTAGATTTTCTTGCTAAAATTTTTTCTATCTTTCTTCAGAGCAAATCCTGCTGATATTTTTACCTTTGTTACAGATAATTCTTATCAGAGCTAGTTGATTAAAGAAGGAACTACAACGAGTCATGGCTGAACCGATTCTAAATGAAAACATAGAGAAGGCTCAAACTGAATCAAATCTTTCTATCACCAGTAACGATATTAACATTGAACTCAGCAAGGAATTTTTAGAGGAATTACAAATGAATGCATACCACGGATGGATTGACGAAGACGTGATGAACCACATTGCTATGGTACTTGAAATGATTGATTCAATCTACATTCCTGGTGTGGATTCCCATCAACTACGAATGAAAATCTTTCCTCTCTCGCTGGCTGATGACGCAAAACAATGGTGGATAAACGAAGGAGAAGGAAAAATCACCGTTTGGGAAGAACTTGTTGATAAATTTTTCTGTAAATTTTATCCTGATTCATACGATGGAGAAGAAGAAATGTTGGACGAAGGAGACAACTGGGGGATTGATCCACTTAAATTCATATCGCGAGTAAATTCATCATTTGATAAACATATGAAAATGGATGGAAGAACTAAGAAAGTATTATTCCATGCTTAGATGAATGGGAGCTGGAATAAGAGGCGAATGGATGACAGCATCTTGAGTAGTAACAACACTACTACTGACTCGTTCTTCAAACCTCATCTGATAACACGTGGAAAAAGCAACACCGAAAAGGAAGATAAACAAAGTCAGACGAAGCGCAAATATAGCAATACATCCAAACCTATTAATGAGCAACCTAACAAAAGGGTATGCAAGGCAGAAAAGTTTGAAGCTATAAAATATTTACTTGGACCCAACGAAGAACATATTGCTATAAGAAGATGTGAATATGATGCTTAGGAAAGAAACGAAGATAGGATGTCCATAATTTACCAATAAATTTTTTAGAAAAGGGACAACGGATGGAAGGTGACGCGCACCGAGTGAGAAGCTGAAGAAAAGTCTAACTTAGACTTCATTGTAAACAAAAGTGCTTCCCTGGAGACAACCCAGAATGTTATTTAATTTTATCGAGTCTGTCTTCCCAGACATCAATAATGGCGTATCCGCTCCATACCATATGGCGTATTGATTGTCTGGACGTTATCAGTCTTTATTTTTATGCACTTTAAAAATATTATTGTCAGTTCTGGCAATACGGATTATTCATGCACATGATACGGTGTATTCAGTAGACTGACCTGTATTTCGTTTGTTTAGTTTAGTTTAAATTAACCGTAGGTACCAAGATAAGAATGCATGTTTTTCCTATTTTACACAGGACCTCATGAAAGAAATATCGACGAATATTTGTGAAGAATTTACAAATCTAAAGATCTTGAAGTGTTGGAGTCTTAAAACTTCAAGGCGACTGTTCAACACACAATCTTGCCCAATAAACCTACATGGAGAATCTACAGCGCAAATACCAGGGGAGTTTCTCATTCTAATTCTTTTTAATTCCTGTATTTAATGTTTTATATGTACAACGAGGACATTGTATAATTCAAGTAGGGGGGATAGAATTAGAATGTTTACTTGTCCTATTTTTCATACTAAATGCTTAAATTATGCTCAAATTTAAAAAAAATTCAAGCATACTTTTGTGCAATTACTTGATACATAACCTGCACACAATAACCCTTGTTAGAGATTGTGAGAATTTAACCGTATCCGTTTCCAAATGTTTACCCAAATTCCACAAAATATGAGTGTGCATGTGATGTTGTAGACTTTAGAACTTGGCTTGGTATATCACTCGAGACCGCAGTGATGAGTACTATGGATTTAGACAGAGTAACTTGTTTAAATTGGTAAATTTTTAGGATTACACCCAAAATGACTTTACATGTTGCTTATTAACTAACTACACTGGTTAGTTAACCCCCATATAAACTCTTTGTTTACTCTCACTTTAAGAGTAAGATACCCCTAGAACAATCCGTAGAGTCAAACCTTTAGGAAATACACCAACTATTTGTTTTGTTACACCTTTACACCTTAGCCTGCCCTATTAGATTACGTTTATTTTACAGTTACTAGTTGCTTAAAGTGTAAAGTTTGTATTTCCCGAGTCTTGTGTTAAACTTTTCTATCTTTGGTACGGTTGGAAGAATTTGCACATTGCAAATGGGAATGTATATTATAGTCAAAACTCATGTATTTTACTACCATCGCAATTAATAGTACGTCCGAAGAACGAAGAATTACCAAAGGAATTATCCGGAATTATTATGATCGTGAAGATGGTGAAATTACACCGAGTTTCGTATATAGTTAGATGAAAAAAAAATCAAAAAAATTAGAAAAATCGCAACACAAAAGAGAAGAAAAGTTTGAAGATAATCGTTTCGCAACTACCAAAGGAATTACATGAAGGATCGATTATTCGTTGATATAAATCGACGATGTAGAGTATTGTATAAAGTGGAAGATATCACCACTTGCCTTGTAGAGTATGTAAAGTATGGGATGATTGGGAAGTTGACGGTTACGGGAACGCCAACTTAGGTTGTTGTTTTTGATCTATGATCAAGACGTTGTAAATAGTAATGTCTTTATCATGGTAACGGTCAAAAAAAGTATCTAGCAACTTGTATTTTAGATGTAATCTATTTGTTTCGTAATTTTTATTTAACAATAATTTAATTCCCTTTCCTAATCATTAACCATGGGTTTTACGCGAATGAGGATGTGATCGAGCGTGCATGTCTATTCCATCGTTACGGCCATGTATGCATGTCTCAGCTGCCTTGTTGGTTTATTACTATTGGTTAAAGTTAGAAGATCCATACCCTATATTACTCTACTAGTCCTACTCTTTAGCTTATTCGAGGTGGGAATGAGCAGTCACATGTGTCTATCTCATCGTTACGGGTGTGTATGTGTGGTCTTTGTCGCCCTCCTGGAATATTGGTATCGATAAAGATTAGTTAGACTAATCAACCCTAAGCCTTACCATAAAAACCGATTTTACCTTTATAAACTTGTTACTCCTTAGCTTTAGCGGTGGAGATGTGTATCCTTGCCAAGATTATGATAGAATACTCATCACGACCGAGCAATTGAGCAAATTAGTTACATGTTACCACATAGATTAGTTGAGTGATTTGAGTGCTTTCATCTTTTTATTTCATGAGGTGTTTTGTTATGTACTTGTAATAGATCAAATAAATGCTTTACCGGAAAATTTCCTTAAAGATACATTTTATAAACTTTTAAAGGCTACTTGAGGACAAGTAGGATTTAAGTGGGGGGGATATTTGATGACATCAAATAACGTCTATTTTATAGCATCATTTATCCCATGTAATTACCCCATTTTGTATAATTATTGCAAAGAATTGTTACTTAATCGTTCATATTTGAGAATTAGTAATTATGGAGTACTTGGTGAATATTAGCAAAAGGCGCGCATTCTAGAGCTTAAACGAAGATATTTTGAAGATTACTGTTCTGACAACCAATATGTCGTATCCATCAAGGAGATACGGCGTATCTGTGCCTGCACTCACCAAAGATCACAAAGGAAACAAGATCAATATGTCGTATCCAAAAGACCAATACGCCTTATTGGAGATATAGTATATGAATATTCTGGAAGATATCAAACGTGGTCCCAACTCTAAGAAACACCCAATACGCCGTATCCAACACATTAGATACGCAGTATCGACACCGACTCCAGACCTTATAAATAGAAAACACAAAAATGAGTTTTAAGTGTGTAAATCATATTCTCAATACTTAAACCACAAAAGCTAATTTTCAGAGGAGAAAAAGAGCAGAAGAGGTCTTGCAACGCATTCTAATCCATAGGAGACAACGTGTAATTTCTTATACTTTTGTAATCGTTCAGTTTTTGGCATCATTTGTTAACTCGGTTAGTTTACCTTGGCTAAGCCATTACTCTTGTATTAATTATGATGTTTGAAGGTTAATACCTTCAGGTATTAGTCGTTATTATGAAGATCTGGATGTTTGGTTTTGTTTATATCTAGATTTCTTAATTTATCGTTGTATGCTTGTTTATGTTTCTCAATTTATACTTGTTTACGTGCTTTTGTATGCGACCTATCATTCAACTAGATCTAGTGATACGGACCAAGTAATCTAGATTTCGGGATGGCTCTCCATATAGTAGTTTATACATCTAGAATCATAGGATCACAAATATTGTTTTGCTAAATCCGTGTTGGATGCGTTTCTAGCTTAACTAGATTTCAGATATTGCCTTTGGTTTACTGAACAAGTTGACTAGCAGGTAAACCTAGATAATTCAACAAATAACGTTCTGATTCCATTGGATAGTTGGACAAGTGGACTACTAAAGTATAAATTGTCGTTAAGAAGTAAGTGGGTAAAGTCTCTATGAGCTAGGGTTTAACAAGATCACCATTGCTTTAATCCCTAAGATAGATTATAATCAGGAAATAAGGATGCTTTATGCGAATGCTTTAATTATGACAAAATTAATGTGTCTAGGTCTTAGGATGAAGTCTCGCCTAAGTCTAAGAATGATATGCCACTTCGAGATAAGTAATCATTGCACTGAATAAACAAACCAACTCCTAATCGGATTAATGATGGCTAATACAGTTTTCTATCATAAGGCTTAACCGCTCTTTTATCTTCTGTTAATTTGCTCATGTAGGTTAAAGTGTCTTGAATTGATTGTAGTTACCACCAAACCCGTGCCAGTCTCTCAGGGTGAAAACCCCCATTTACCTGTTAGAATTATGATTAGAACTAACATAGGATTAGCATAGGTTTGACTTAGATTAGAATTAACTTAAATTAGATGACCAAAATATAAATAATTTGAGAGATTTAACCTCACTTCAAGTGTTCGACACCCTACTTACCACAAATCTACCACTGACCGGGTACACTGCCCGTTAAAGTGTTGTTTTTGGTTAAGTCAGCAAAATATAAATTTAAAACTTGAATCATAAAAATATACACCATTGCAACAACACATCACATATATACGCCGTATCCACCTTTTTTAATCACTTTGACTTAGTCAACAAATAAATACGGCGTATTGATCCCTGTACAGTTGTGTGTTTAATTGTTTTCCTGCATTGTAAATTTTGTATAACCGATTTAGGAATTGCACCTTTGTCTTCAAATCTTTTATGCAGGACCTTGCTCTAAGGAAATCAACGATATCGTATACTCTAAAAAACACATGTGTTGAACTCGTATGAAACATTCTGAAGCCTCGTCAACACACTTTTTGCTCAAAAAACTCAAATTGGAGAATCATCCCGAGCAACATATCAGGGGAGTCCCTCGTTCTAATTCTATTTCCTATTTTCTTTATTGTTTTATCTATACAACGAGGACGTTGTATAATCTAAGTGGGGGGATGGAGAATTAGAACGCTTACTTGTCCTTTCTTTTACAAATAACATGCTAATGTGCTTAATTATGTCAAAATTAAAAAATCTTCTCACGTAACTTTTGTAAAAATTACTAGTTACATGACCTCGCGCGCTATAACCCTTAATGCCAATTTGTGAGAATTAAGCCTATTCCGTTTCCAAACCTTTACTAAAAATTCCACAAAAATATAAGTGTGCCGGTGATGTAGTGAACTTTAGAACTTGGCCTGGTATATCACTCGAGACCACAATGATGAGTACTATGGATTTAGATGGAGAAACATTTTTAACTAGTAAATTTCTAGGAATACACCAAAGAGCCTAAATGTTGTAAACGTAACTAACTACATTGTTTAGTTAAATCCCGTGTAACCCTTTGCTTACTCTCACTTTAAGAATAAGATCCCCTAGAAAAACATGTTGAGCCATTCTTGTCTTTTTCATACCATATGTCTATTTCGTTATACCTTTACACCTTAGCCTACCCTATAGATTAAGCCTACTTTAATCAAGTTGCTAGTTGCTTTTGTGTAAAGTTTTGTATTTCCTATGTCAAAGTGAAATTTTCTATCTCTGTTATGGTCGGGAATTTGCACAATGCAATGGGAAAATTTATAGCTCGTCTATTTTGCTACTTTTGCGATTATGTCCGAAGGAGAAATATTGAAGGAAAAATTATCCGGAAAAATTATGATTGTGAGGATGGTGAAATTGCACTAAGGTTTATGTTATGTAAAAAAATGGAAAAATAGAAAATATATCAAAAAAGAGAAGGAAGTTTTATAGTCGGTTCGTTAAACTTAAACCGAAGAAATTCTTGGAAGGATCGATTATTTGTGGATTAAAAGTCAACGATGTATAGTTTTGTATTAAGTGGTCGATATCACCACTTTTGTAAAAGTATGTAAGTTTGGGATGTAAGGGAAGTTGACTGTTATGGGAACGCCAACTTAGGTTGTCTTTGTCATCTCTATGATCGAGACGTTTATATATATTTCGAGTCTTTATCATGGAACGGTCGGGGAAGAAAGTTACTAGCAACTACCTTATTTGTTCAAAGCTTAATCTATTCATTTTGTGAATTTTATTTAACAACAATTTACTTCCCATTCCTAGCAATTAACCTTCGGTTATACTCAAACGAGGTTGGAGTGAGTCATGCATGTCTATTCTGTCATTACGACCATGTATGCATGATTTAGCCTCCTTGTTGGTTTACGACTTTAGGTGAAAACTAGAAGGTCCCTACCCTATATCATTCTTCAACCTAACCTTTTGTTCGAACACACGTGTCTATTCTGTTGTTACGGCCGTGTATGTGTGCTTCAGCTGCCTTGTTGGGGTGGTACTATCGGTGAAAGACTATTAGAATGATTAACCTTTAGCCTTTAATAAAACCCAATTTGCCTTTTGACTTGTTTCTCCTTAGCTCTAGTAGTAGAGATGTGTATCATTGCCAAGCTTATGATACGAAGCTAATCACGACTGAGCAATTAAGCGTACCACTTAAATGTTAAACCCTAGATTAGTTAAGTAATCTGAGTAATTTCATTTCCTTATTTCGTGAGGTGCTTGGTCTTATACAGGTTATTGAAACAAAAGAAGTGCTTAAATAGAAAAATCTTTGACTTTGGTTGGGATACATTTTCAATTTAATATATAGTCTACTTGAGGACGAGTAGGATTCAAGTGGGGGATATTTGATGACATCAAATAATGTCACATTTATACCATCATTTATCCCGAATAAGTTACCCATTTTTATATAATTTTTGCAAGAATGTGTACTTAATTGTTTAAAAGTGTTATTTGCAGTAATTGAGGAATGATTTGTGAAGACATGCTAAAAGGCGCATATTTTGGAGCTAAAACGAAGACATTTAAAGATTACTCATTTATGACCAATACCCCGTATCCAAGAAAAGAGATACGGCGTATCAGCGCCAAGTCTTCACAAGTAAACGCGTATTCACAATTCCCAATACGGCGTATCTACCTTCTGCCATACGCCGTATCCATGATGATAACTATTCAGAGATACAAAGATATTTATAGTTTAGGAATGTATATTATACTGATCTTAAACTTTACGCGCACTCCAAGGGATACACCCCAATACGCCGTATTGGCCTAGCCCAATACGGCGTATCTAGCATTTTTCAGAGGTTATAAATAGAAGACTCAAAAACGAGTTTTCAATGTGCAAAATCATATTCTTCATACCTTACTCATAAAAGACGATTTTCTGAAGAGAAGAAGAGCAACAAAGGTCAAGCATCGATCACGATTCCATAAAAACACCGTGTAATTTCCTTACTCTTGTAATCATTTAATTTTTGGTATGGTTCAGTAAAACGTTTAGTTTACATTGGTTAGTTGATCACGATTGTATAATTACAATGGTTGTGGGCTAATACCCTTGGGTATTAGCCATCTTAATGAAGATTTAATGTTTGGTTTGTTTTAAAATCGATTTACTTAATTTATCGTTGAAAGTTTGATTATGTTATTCACATGATACTTGTTTACGTGTTTGAATATGCAACCTATCATTCAACTGGGTCTAGTTACGCCTAACAAGTGAGCTAGATATTAGGATAGCTCTCCATATCGTGTTTTATATCGTTGGACCAATAGGATCGCAAGTAACGTTCTGTCTTTGTCTTTAAATTAAGAGCTTAGTTAGACTGGCAGGTGACCCATAATGTTTCAACAAGTATGTTCTTGATTAATTAATAAAGATTTGAATAGTGGACTACTTTATTTGAATTAAAGCTACATCAATGTCTTTGAGTGCAATTTGGAAGCACATTTGATATTAATAAGCCCCCAAGAGCTTATTGAGCTTATTGCTCAGGTTTAGAGGCTAAGGAGCCATTAGGAACAGGTTTTCTAGGCCACTCACGTCTAGAGGAAAGAGTGGCCTGGGTTCCGGAATCTTCAAAAATCCAAGGGTATCTTTCCTAAATTTCTTACTTGCTGTAATTCTTTGCTTAAACTCTTAGCTTATTTGCTTGCAATTTTGGTAAACACATTAGTTTAAGTTGTGATTTGGGGTTGTGCATTAGTTTAAGTTGTTATTTGGCTGTTGTGACTTTTTATTGCATATTTTTGTGTTAAATTAGCTTATCTCTCAAAAACTGTCATAAGTGTTAGTATAAGCTAGTAGAGAAACTAGCTTATTTTTCTTAATAAGCTAGGATTTTTAGTTTTAAAATAGCTTAAATAGGTTAAAATAAGTAGAAGTAGATAAAAGGTTTTTTAAGTTTTAGCTTAAAAATGGATTTTAATCCCACTTTGGTTTGACAGTTTTGAAATAAAGGGGTGTTTGGCACAAGACCAAAACGGGTCAAAAAGGGTTTTGGCATGGGTTATGGTTACTTGGTCAATTTAAGCACAAGTTTTAAGTCACTCTTAAGCTGTTTTTAAAACATTTTTAGTTGAAAAATTGTTTTCCAAGGTTTTCTAAAACCTCTTTTGAAACTGTGAAGTTTTTAAGAATCCCACAAGTGCTTATTTGATTAAGCACTTGTGGTTTGGGTTTAAGCATTAAACAAGGTGTGTTTTGTGTGTCTAAAAAGGCTGTCAAGAGCCTTTGTTCTTTTGACTTTATAAGTCAAAACTACCAAGCTTTTTTTTGTCACAGTTTGTAAAAAAACCAAAAGCCCTTTTTCATTCACAAAAATAAGCAAGTAAAATTAATTTTCAAAAGCTCAAAATTGGTGCACAAGCCCTTTGGCTATAGCACTCAATCTGTTTGAGCTTATTTGTGATTTTAGAGCTTATTTGACAGCTTAAAATAAGCTGTCAAATAAGCCCTTGAGCTTTGCCTTAAAGTTCCCCTGGTGCAAAAGGGGAACTTTAGGCTTATTGTTCTCAGCCTTTAAGCCAACTTAAGCCCAAGTATTTGGCTTATTTTAAGAGCTTATAAGCCCTAGTATAAGTCTTCAAAGTTTCAGCCCTTGATAAGCTCATTTGGTTGCTTATTTTTAAGCCCAATCTTGCCACTTGGCTGTTTTCAGTTTAACTTAGGCATAAGGATTGCTTAAGTTTTGACTTTAGTGTTGGCTTTTACAGCTTATTTAGTGTAGCTTTTCTTGTCCTTTTTAGCTTATTTAAGTTAATATAGATCCCTTAGCTTATGTAGTTTAACTCTTAGCTTAATTTGACCTTAAGTCCAAAAAAGACTTAACATTTTGAGCTTTAAAGCTTTATAAGTTGCTGTCAACTTTAGGCTTATTTTATAGCTTATTCTTTTGACCAAAGTCAAAAGTGTCTTTGTTAAAGTTGTTAATTATAAGCTATTCTTTAACTTTCATGTTTTGAGTTTTTGCTAAAAATCACTTTTTAATAAGCTAAAAAAATAAGCCATATCGTAGGGTTTGTTTTGTCACTTTTTCATAGTGTAGGGTTACCCGTTTTCACACAATTGTAAATTGGTAAAAGTTAGCCCGCCTACCCCTTTAGTTTAGTTAATTACATTTTCTACCCTATAGTTGTGCAAAAAAAAAAAAAAAAGGGGAAGATACTTGGTCCGGGTGAGCAAGACTCGAACCCGGGACCAAGCAATACATCCCCTTTAACTCCCACACACACTACCACTGCGCCCTTGGGTCTTTTTCGTTAAAGACTCAAGGGCAATTGTATTTAAGGGTGTTTTGCTCATTAAGCCTATAAGCTGTAAAAGCTTATTTTCGGGGCTTATTGAATAAGCTGTGTTGTGTTTGGTATTTTTCGTAGGACCTTTATAGTGTAAAGGATTTTTAGAAAAATTTTCAGAATTTTTTGTAAACGTTTAGTATTTTTTATAATTTAATTTAGTTACAAGTTTATTTAATTCGTAATAAATACAAAAATTATCAAAAAAATATTTTGCTTTTTTAGAAAATTTTCTTTTATCATCTAGTTTGTAGGAAAAATATAAAATTTTTCGTAGGGTCATTTTTATAACTTATCATCTTTTAAAGAACGGGTCCGGGTACGGGTTTTTGTTTTGACTCGTTTTTGGGTCAAACGAACTCCGTTTTCGGTCTAGTCTTTTTCATTCTTCGTTATTTGACCCGTAGAGTAGTTTAGAAGTGAAAAATTTTCCGTAGGGTTATTTTTAAAGAATTTAGGTTTTCCCCCTTTTGTACGGGATTCGGGGTTTCGTTTTCTAGTTTAATTTCATAATTTCTAGGTTTTTCTTAAACGTTTTAGTCGCCATAAGTTATCATTTTCATTATACAAAAATAACCACGATCACAAAACTATAATTTTCTTATATTTATTTTTATTATTTTCGAGTAACACATACAACCTTTTAAGGTTTACGTTAGTTCAAAAAATATTATTTTTACAAAACGAGTTGTACAACTAGTGTTCATGCATTAAGATGATCTCAAAAGTACAAGTTTTAAAAAGATTGAGAGACTTACAAGAAAGAGAGGTTTGGAAGATGATTTATGACTAGAAACAACCCAAACATTGTTTATAACTAACCCGAATACAATAAATATTAACCACGAACACAATATCTTCAAAGGTTTTTGATCAAGATTGAGAAAAGATGGTAAATGTATGTATGTGTAGGCGTCGGCCAAAGTCAAAAAGAAAGGAAAAGTGTGTGTGTTTTTCTAGTGAGAGGATTTGTAATAAGGAAATGCAAATTTATAAAATAAGCTTAACTTGTAGGCAAAGATTCAAAATCACACAATATGTGTGCATGTGAGTGTGTATGTTCGGCATAGAGACAAAGAAGCAAAGAGGGGACCAATTTGATCTTCTAATGGGATTGTAGAAGAGGACATGTACTAGCTCCTTTGATGGTGATCTTAGTTTAGAGATTTCAAATGCTGAGAAAGGCATATAAGGGTGTTCTTGGGGTTTTGGGACGCATGCATGCCATATGGGGAGGGGACATTTGGTCTCCACATTATAGGGAAGTAGTAGATGCTTATGATTTAATTTCAAGGGTTCCCATTGCACAAAGTTTTAGTTATTAGTTATATCTGAACACGCAAGTAATGTTGCTTGGGGTTTTGGAGGCTTTGCATGCCAAGGGCGAGGGGGGGGACCATTTAGGTCTCCACAATCTAGGGATGTAGTTGTTGCTTTGATTTAATTTCAAGGAGTTCCCATGCACTAGTATTGTTATTAGTTATATCTGAACACGAAAGTAACGAAAATGATATAAAGACTTTTCGAAAATTACTGAAATTTTAAATAATCATAAACATAAAAACGCGTCCCTACTGACGACCATGGCTATAATGATGGAGCTCGGATCGCTTCAGACAATGATTTCAGTAAGTAAATAACGGAAACATCTTCTTCCCGGTTAATAAAGGTTATAAATTTAAACGAAATATTAAAATTTTCAAATTACTAAACGGAAACGGCTAAAATATTGATCGGAAATTTTTGGGTTGTGACATCCTTTCCCCGTTAAAAGAGCTTTGTCCTCAAAGCTTAAGACGTGAAGCTGAGTTACAGGTTAAGATTTGATAAAACATGGGTGGGTATTCTCTTGGAATTGATCTCTCTATCCCCTGGTGAAACTCGGGATCCCTTCTCGAGTCCTAACGGACTTTGAATATAGGAATACGACTTTCTCTCAATTGTTTGGCTTTTGGTCCATAATCTCAACCGGTTCTTTGATGAAATGGAGCTTGTAGTTGACTTAAATCTCATTCAGCGAAAAGGCGAGTGTTTCGCTTTGACCAAACTCTTCAGGTTTTGCACATGCAACGTACTTTGATCCTTGCATTACTTGTTGTGAATGTTCGAGTTCTAAAATGCATAATGGTTCCTTCTTTTAGTAGATTCTTTAATAAGTTCGATATATCTAGGGTTTAGCTTTCCCTGTTTGCTAAAACGTATCCCTTATTTTCTAAGGCGATACCTTCAACATGGCCTTATCTCCATATTGAAATTCTAAGGGTTTGCGTCTCACGTTGGCATAATTCTTTTTGATGATCTCAATTACTCAAATAGTGTCGTACTGCTTGTTTTCTTTGGTAGTTTGTGATAAAATCATGGCTACATTTTTCCATTTCATGGTATTTTGGTTGTACTAGTAAACGGATGGCTTCTGATATCATGCCCTTCTATCTGTTAATACACATCAGTGTCATTTGCTGACCTAGGTAGCGTGTATTCTTCATATCGGGGTCATTGGTGAAACTGCTTAAGATTATGATATATCTTATCCGAGGGTGGATGAAATAGTTAGGTTTGTGTGACTCATGATTAATCAATTATCCTAAGTCTCTAATGCGTGGTAACCAACTCCTCCTCCTAATGCAGAGAGTTCCATCAAGATGATTCCCAAACTCTTTGTCCGTAGCATGAAGGTTCTCGCCTTTAATGTTCTCTTTCTTGAGAGCTTCTACTCGTGCCTTATGAATTTGTGGCGGTAGGTTTAAATTAATGGTCATCACTAAGGCTCTCACCCTGAGAGGCTTAGCTCATTCATTTTTGCTTAGAGCGTCTGCCGCAATGCTTTCTTTTCCAGGATGATATCGAATCTTACAATCGAAATCACTGAGCAATCTTAACAATCTACATGGTCTCATGTTCAATTCCTTTTGATCTAGAATGTGTTGTAATCTCTTATGGTTTATAAATGTGGTGCGCTTCATGCCATACAGGTAGTGTTCCCAAATTTTGAAACTAAACATTTATTTCTCCTAATTCTAGGTCATGTGTCGTGTAGTTCTTCTCATGAACTTTCAGTTGTCGAGAGTCGTAAGCTACTACCTTCTCCTTCTGCATCATTATAGTACCAAATCCATTATGCGATGCATTATAAGTCACGAAGTTTTCCGTTCCGTCGAGAAATGCTAAAATCGGTGCACGACAAAGTTTCTACATCGCAGTTGAAAGGCTTCCTCTTCTTTTTTCTTCCCATTCGTATTTCACATTTTTCTGAGTCAGTTTGGTTAGAGGTTTCTATATCCTAGAGAAACCTTCGATAATTCATCGGTAATAACCGAAAAGACCTAAGAATTTTTGTATCTTCGTTGGAGTCGTAGACGTTGCCTAATTCTTGATTGACTCAATCTTAGCGGTATCGACGTGAATGCCTTGACTATCAACAACGTGGCCAAACAATTGCACTTTCAGGAGTCAGAATTCGCACTTAGAGAATTTGGCGTACAATCCCTTATTCTTAAGCAATTCCAAGATAAGCCTAAGGTGTTCCTCGTACTCCTTATTTCTGATTGAGCAAGTAGAGATATCATCGATGAATACTATCACAAACTTATCCAAGTACGGTTTGTACACCCGATTCATGAGATCCATGAATGCCTCTGGTGTGTTGATCAAACCAAATGGCATGACCTAAAACTTAAATTGTTCATAACGGGTCTTAAATGCGGTCTTAGAATATCCTTTTCTCGAACTCTAGTTGGTGGTAACTAGTCCTTAGGTCGATATTTGAGTAAACGCTAAATCTTTGTAGTCTCATACTTGATCAAAAAGATCATCTATACTAGGTAACTGTAATGGTTCTTCACGGTTAGCGTGTTCAATTCTCGGCTGTCGGTGTACATCCTGAAGGATCCATCCTTCTTTTTGATGAACAATATCAGAACTCCATATGGCGAGGATCTGGGCCTTATAAATCCCTTTGAGCATACGACCTACTACGCCGAAGACGGTTAACTCTTTTTCTCTCAACACATAACATGCCTCTGAGTCTCAAGTTATCCCGCTCCAACATACCAATCCTATCAAACAACTCTACTTACTAGCAAATGATCATGGCGTGGTACCTTTTCAACCAATTCATAACAATGATAATGTCAAAACTACTAGGTTCTATGGGTATTAAGTCTATCTTGAATAGATGTTTCAGAAAATTCAGTGTACAATCTTAAAGGATGGTGTCAATTCCTATGACCTTTCCATCGGCTAACTCAACAGAGTACTCAGTGTCTATGGTAGATGGGATGATGCCACTTAAAGAGCTAAACTCAATAGAGGTGAGGCTTCTATCAACTAGGTTCCATGTACTTGCAATCATTTCGTCCTTTTCTTTAACTTCAGGTCCATTGGAAGTTTTGTCAATACGAGAATCTCATAATTTACGTGATTCTATCTCACTAAAAGTTAAGTATATTGAAGGAAATCTTCTGGTTCTATTGGTTATAATCCAATTAGAGTGATAAGTCTGTTACGTTCTAAATTCTGACAATCCATAATTATCATGACTACAGGGAACGTGATTCGGTCTCTCGGCTATGGGTATGGTGTCTCTATGTAATAAGGTTGAGAAATATCTACTTAGTTTTGGCGTTTATAAACACGAGTACACATGACCAACACGACTCACCAATACGCACGCAAAATATTAATAAAACACGAGTACAATATAATCCCGTTGAGACTATAGGAAAAAGAAAGGAAATAGAGGTGAAAGGTAAGGGTAAATTGACCAAATTTTATGGTGACTACTCCAAGCATAGCATGGTCCTTCCTGAATTATACATAGGTGATCAGGCTATGCATGATTTAGGAACTAACGATGATATGCTCATTTCGTCGATCTTGCGATATGTTTAGAATTTTATATGGTATAAATAGTATGGTTTGTAAAGTATCAAAACAATTCGTAGTAATGAAAACAAGGTAGTTTATATGGCGACACAAAGTATTTTGTAAGGTAGCGGAAAATATTTTATAAGATGATAGCAAAATAGTTTATGAGAAGATTACGTAACGGTATATAATGTAACAGTAAGGGGTTTGTAATTTGATAACAAATAGTTTACGAGCTAACAACCCAATAGTTTATAAAGTGGCAAAGTAATAGTTTGTAAAAGACACGAAGTAGTTCATAATATGACGATGAAATAGTTTATAAATTGACAGCGAATAGTTTATAATGACAACGAAATAGTTCATGAGGTGACAACAAAATGGTTTATAAGATGACTGCAAAGTAGTTTGTAATGGGTTAGCAAAAGAGTTTATAAATAACCGTAAAGTAGGCTATAAGATGAAAACAAATTAGTTTATTAAATGATAGCTAGATAAGTTATGAGGTAATAGTAGGATAATTATAATATGTTGACAAAGTGGTTTGTAGGATGATATCGAAATAGTTTATAAGGTGTTAGCGAAACGGTTTATATAATTATAGCAAAAGAGCTTATAAACGACGATGAAATAGGTTAAAAGATGAAAAACGATTTAGTTTGTTAAAAATGATTGCAAATATAGTTTATGCGAAGAATAATAAGAAAATACTTTAGTGCTCTAATGCAAATCTATGGCTTAGTAGTACGACAGTAAAGTGATTAATAAGCTGTTTAGCAAAACGGTTCGTAGACTAACGGAAAGTAGTTTATAAACGACAATATTTCTGTTTATAAGACGACGCTAGTGTGGTTCATACGACAGCATCCAAATAGTTTATACTAGTAAAATGGTTGTAGAAATAATGGCAAAAGAAGTATTTATGAACAATTACAAAGCAGTACGTTAAGCCCAGACTAAAGACAAGTTAGTTTGTAAAGTGACTGAGAAAGGTAGTATGAGAATGGCACTAGAACAACTTCTAATAAAACGATTCTGTGAAAGCTAGTCTCTATGTTAACGAAGTGAGCACAAGATTACACCACCAGAAAATGTGTTTATAGGGATGACAGGAAAACGGTTTATATAAAATACTGGCGGAATGGTTTATAAGATAATAGCAAAATAGGTTGAAAGGCGCTAGTGGAACGCCTTATATTAATGATAGAACAAATTATTTTTATAGAGAGACGACGTACAACACAATTATAAGATGGTAAACAAAATGCTTTTTTAGACTGTATTACAGACATGGTTAATACGCTTGTCAGCAAAATGTTTCATGGTAGACTATGTAAAATAGTTCTTATATAAACGTCTAATAAAAATATATAATGAGGTGACGCTGGAACAGTTATGTATGAATTAATAGTGAAATGGTTTATAAGGTGTTGGAATAAACAAGAAGCTACTAGCTAAACAGTTTGTAAGCTGGCGGTAAAATAGCATTCAACGCAATCAGACAGCACTAAGTTATAAGACGACACAAAATCAGTTCATAGGATTAACCCCAATTAGTCTATAACAGTAAAGCGGTTTATAAAATTATGGTGAAATGGGTAAAACGGTAATAGAATTGAGGAATACCTTACATAAGACAATAGAATTTTTTTTAGGTGTAACTGACTGAATCATCATAACGCAAAATGAACAGATGGTTTAAAAACATCCACATAATACATGAAATTCACAATGAAGTACTAGTGCAATTTTCTTAGGGAATACGGTCCAAGTCTACTTAGGTTTCACTAGACAAGGTAGGAAACCTCTCCTAAGCATGCGTTCATGAAGCTTTGACAGCGATTGGCGAGTTGACTAGCGCGGTAGTTTTAGCGCTTCGGCATGTACTGTGAGCAGTGCATGAGTTCCTCGAGGACAATATAGCGGATTGGGGGGGTGTGGGGTGGGACTTGGGAGGTTTAAAAATATTGTAATGTCATGTGTGTGTCCACACTCTAATAGGTACCTCGAATGGATCTAAGTTGCCCATTGTGGACTCTAAGTTGTTATCTAAAACGTGTCCTAAGCACGTCTCTACGCAATGAGATGGCCACCTCTCGCGTAGTTATTGCACTCTACAGTGTACGGTCCGGTGAGGTACAACTTACGTTTGTTTGTTTAGGACGTAACAGTCTCCCTACTTATCCATCTTGTTCTTACACTATAGCAAATTAAGGCTCATGGATGGCCTTTCACGTTCGTTTATTTTGTTGTTGGCATTCCTTACCATCTTGGTTTCCTAACGTACGACCTGATCCATTTAGTCGTGAGTCATGTGGATTTTTCCTCATAGACAGCAACAGCTTTAATAGCATTAGCAATTCGCCGGGTTATAATACGCTTGATCCTCACAGAACTCATTCCTTGTCTCGTTGTCGGTAGTTTCTTCAATATCGAACAGATTAAACGAAATAAAATAAGTCAAATTTCAGAAGTCGTGTTTCCAAAAATAAATGGAATGTTATGAGGTGATGGCGTTTAAAGTTTTTTGTGCGAGTTAATCGCATGAGTTCTATATAGTTAGTGCGGAGAAGCAAGAAGAATTGTGAGTGACGTGGCGCGAGAAGACGTGAGGTGGTGTTTCAACAGTATGCGGGCGGGTGTTCAAAGTCGTCCTTTAGTGGTCAATAGTAGGATGCTCATTATCTTCTAATCTTCATCTCTAAGTAATCCTTATCTCTTTACTCGTCTTTATCCTCTGACAGTAGCAATTCTTCTAACAGTTGTAATCCAGCAGCATAAACTTTTTGTACCAGCAGCACTGAGCAGTAGTAACTCTAAGAATCATCTTGAAGTCTTTAAGTCCTAATATTTTTGACTCCCTTATGCCGGCCCCCATAAGCTCAAAAGACCCCTCGAGTTTAAGTTTTAGACTAGTTAATTACTTATGTATATTTACATATTAATTAAAGGGCTAACGATTAATTACTCATAACACAAACAATTAACGACCATTAAGTTTAATCGTTAGGCAATTAATATATATAATAAATATACACTTATATTATTAGATATAATAATTGAGTAATATCTATGTGTATAAGTGTGTGACCTCCACAGGCTCACGTATTAGTAGTCGTTTAAATATCCATATGACATGATCAGTTCTGAACAGCTCCCACTTGCGAAAGTTATCGTCATAGTATATAACATACTAACATTGACAAGTGTCTAGAAAAATCATCAATGCTCCCAGAGATACCTGAGTGCGGTTTCGTTAAACTTCATAGTATCAATGGTTTAAGTTAATTCATCTTTTTGTTTCAGATACAATGTTAAATATGGATATGGATCAAAGTCATTCTATTTTTTAACGATTCTGTTTCTCATTTCTGTCTCGATCTAGATTACCAAATGTAAAAAGAATCATCTTAACTACACTTTGGGCAAGGCCATGCAAACATCTAATCAACCCAACAAGGGGCCCAGTAAGTATCTAACTCCCAAACACGTGGAGGAACAAATTCTATTTGACTACAAGTGTTTTTCATATGCTTTATAACATTTCTGAAAGTAGCCTTTATAACCACCATTTTTTAGGATAGCGGTTGACTAGAATCAAGAAAATACAATCCACCCAAGCAACACATGTCACACCCCCAAACGGGGCCTGGACCGAATACGTGTCCGGGAGCGTGATGTCATAATATACATCACACAAGATCAAGGGAACGACCACTAATGGACGTTTTGAAAATCATAACTCGTTGTATTTATTAAAAATGGATAAGTCTTACAAGATTTGAAATGAAATTTAAAACGTTGCGGAAGCATAATTAAGTTTTCAAAAGAAAACGAGTATGAATGATAATAAAGTCTTGAAAGATAATATCATATTGCACGTAGACTCCACATAGCACATCTGAGAAGTCCAAAGCTAAGTACCTGAAAAACATGCTTTAAACGTCAACATAAAGTTGGTGAATTCATAGGTTTATTTCAAACGTAATTAGTGTGGACCACAAGTTTATCAAAACGTATGCGACAGTTATAACAGATACAACTTCACATAAAAAGATATTTACATTGCACTAAGCTCATGACACTAAAGCTAATACTGAAAGATAGCATGTACAGTGCTATAAAGGCTTGCCCTTCAGGTGTCCGACCAAAGACCACCTAACTAGTTTCGACATGATATATATCCGTTAGTCTTTGGCAAACTCGGACCAGTCAATGCTTCTTACCCGGATTGGGATAACTAGTCCTAGTAGATCTATTTATTCACTCACGCTCACTTAATCAGCCAGTCGGTTAAAGATGATTAACAGTTCATGATAATTCGGGCAATAGTGGTCTAAACGCTACTTAGGCAACACGTAAACGGGAAATTTCTCACGTATAGTACTTGTGTCTAGTTTTAAAAGTAAGCAATGTTTCTCACCCTATGTTATAAAACAATTATTCAAAATAATTTAAAAGTGGGGCTATGAACTCACCTCGAGTGGTGAAATGAAAGAGTAAACGTCTAGGAATATGATCACACGAAAACAAATGACGGTACACGAACACAACCTAAGAGAATATTGGTTTCGACTTAGAATCGGAATGATAGGAAGATACAGATATTGAATAAACGTTTATGTAAAAATACTTTTGTAAATGTCCTTATAATTAAAACGTTAGTGATCGGTTTTGTGGTTGAAGGTATATATATATATATATTAATAAAGTTCAAGTAAAATATATTTATACATATATATTATTCGGCATTTTACCCAATAATCCTAAATAATGATTTAAAACCTTTCGATTATGATGTTTTTATATCTTAAATTTACACACTTCCCGGTAGGTCACCCATGCTAGTGCCTCTCTCACATGAGCACGCTTAACTGTCGGTATTTAAATTAAATATGTATGTAGAAAACATAATTATGTATTTTAATGTATTTATATAAGTTAAGTATATATTATTTATCGTTTATAAATAATATGTTTTTCGGAAAAGTTTTATTAAAATATATTTTCACAATTTAATCTAAGTATGTAATTCTTACAAAATTTCGGCATGACCCGCTCGTGTTTACATGTTTTCCAAAGTCATAGACTTTAATAAAAACTCACTTTCAATTTACTATCACAAGTTCGATTAATAAAAACTCTTTATAACTAGTCCGATAAACAAAAAGTATTAAATAAGTCTTTGGTTCATCAATAAGCTATCATAAGCTCTTAATAAGACAAAACAACATAAGCCGAACCTTGAGCTTATGAGTTAAGCTCGCGGTTCTTGGGCTTTTTGATGTGGGACGTGGCTTAAAAGCCCCCTTAAGCATTCTTTGGCGTATTTGTCAAGCCAAATAAGCTTAATGTCTTGTCCTTTCAAAAATAAGCAAGAAATAAGCCGAATAAAATATAAGTCGAATCAAATAAGCTCGAACAAAACATTCCCTTCGTTTTCCCTATTGGGCCGAACCAATAATAAGCCCAATAAGCCCGAATAAGATCAAATAAGTTTTCCCAAAAGCTTATTTAAATAAGCCGAATATAATAAGCCATAAGTTACCATTTTTATTATATAAAAATAACCACGATCACAAAACTATGATTTCCTTATACTTCTTTTATTTATTTTCGAAACATAAAGCAACCTTTTTAAGGTTTACGTAGTTTAAAATGTAAACCTTTATAATCCGTTTGTACAACTAGTATATATGTATAAAGATGAACATAAAAGTACAAGATTTATGAGGATTTGATGACTTACAAGAATACGAAGGATTAGAGGGTGATTAGAGACTAAAACAACCTAAACGTTGTTTATAAATAACCCAAACTCAATAAATATTAACCACAAACACAATATCTTCAAAGGTTTTTGATCAAGATTGGAAAATTATAAGTTTGTGTGTGTGTTTTATGATTTTCGGACAAGAGAGAACCAAAGAGAAAGGAGAAAATGTATTTTTGTGAAATGAGGAATGAATGAGAAATGAAGAAGTATATATAGGGGAGGCTACCCACGGAGCCAAATCAAGTTGCTTGGAGCCAAAAGGTAAGCCAAGGGTTGTTTGGACGAGCCAAGCCAAGGGGAGGGGGACCAAGACCAAGTTCAAGCCATATAAGAAATAAAATGCATGTACTCTTCCTTTTGCTAGTGGTTTAGTGGTCCTCCTATGTGCAAGGTGACAAAAATGGTGTAAGTAAATGTTGGTTGCATGGGAGGGTGAAGAAAAGAGTGTCATTATCCATGTTTACATGCATGTGATCATGATAAGAATTCAAATTATGTGCTTCCTTTTCTTTTGAATTTGAACTGAAATTTTGAGGGCTAGGGGGAGCGAATTTCAAAATTTTGGCAAGTATATTAATAATGGTTGATATTTTTAGTTTACATGCAAAGGTGGTAAGTTTCCAAGGTTCTGTGTGATTAAAAACGCTAAAAACGTAAACTCACGCCAAAAATATAAAAATTGCAAATGTAAATATTCGTAAACCACGAAATGACATAGAATGACTTTATTAAGTATAATTCACGTAGACTAAGCTCAGTCCGACGTCAGAACGCTTCCGATAACGATTTTTAGTTTTTACGCGGGACAACTTCCCTGATTAACGTCAAATTAGCACGTAACTTATAAAAGTTAAAATATTGATCGGAAATGATTAAAATGTTGACCGGAAATTTACGGGGTGTGACATCCTTTCCCCGTTAGAAGAGCTTTGTCCTCAAAGCTAAAGGCGTAGGATTTGACGCAGGGTTAGCAAAGAGATGTGGATACTTTTCAGCATTTGGTCTTCACGCTCTAAAGTAAAATCGAGACCTCTTCATGAATTTCAACGTACCTTAACGATCGGGATACGGCTTCGTTTTAGATGTTTGACCTCGTGGTCTATGATTTCAACCGTCTCTTTAATGAAATAAAGCTTGTCATCGATTTGGATTTCATCCAACGAAATGGCAAGAGTGTCGTCAGATAAGTACTTCTTTAGGTGCGAGACGTGAAACGTACTATGGAGTCTGCTTAGTTGTTCTGGGGGTTCAAGTCAATAAGCGACGGTTCCTACTTTAACTAGAATCTTAAAAGGTTCAATATAAAGTAGATGAAATAGTCAGATTTGTGTGACCCATGCATGATCAGTTCTCTTAAGTCTCTAAAGTGTGGGAACTAACTCCTACTCCTAATGCAGAGAGTTCTATCGAGACGAGTCTTAGACTCCTTATCCATACAATCAAGGTTCTCATCCTTAATGCTCCCTTTCTTGAAACTTCTACTTATGTTTCATGAATCCGTGGTGGTAGGTTTAAATTAACGGTCATTACTAAGGCTCCCACCCTGAGAGGCTTAATTCGTTTTTTTCTACTTAGAGCATCTACTGCAACGTTTGCTTTTACAAGGTGATATCGAATCTTACAATCGTATTATTTGAACAATTTTTAACAACATACGTGGTCTTACGTTCAATTCCATTTGATCAAGAATGTATTGTAAGCTCTTATGGTTTGTAAACACGGTATGCTTTATGCCATCCAGGTTAGTGTTCCGGATCTTAAACTAAACATTATTTTCCTATCCTAGGTCGTGTGTGAGTAGTTATTCTAATAAACTTTTAGTTGTCGGGAGTCGATGTGCATATTCTCTAATGTCGTAGGGTTCCTTTTATACACCAAGGATAAACCCTAACAGACTTACAAAATGTGTAGAAGATAATGCATATCATTTCCTATAATAGCTCATGCATATCTCTTAAACGGTACTAACTATTTTGTACTAGCGGTACAAACTAATACTAACGGTACAAACTATAACTGTCGGTGCTTTCTATTACAACTAGCGGTACTAAGTCAGGAAAACATAATTCCCAACACTAAAAAATTTCGCATTTCGTTGGGGTTGTAGACGTTGCCTAATCCTTGATTGACTAAATCTTGGTGGTATCGACGTGAATGCCTTGACTATCAACAATGTGGCTAAGAAATTGCACTTTCAGGAGCCAAAATTCGCACTTAGAGAATTTGGCATACAATTCTTTATTCTTAAGCAATCCCAAGATAAGCCTAAGGTGTTCCTCGTACTTCTTATTTTTGCTTGAGTAAATAGAGACATCATCGATGAATACTATCATGAACTTATCCAAGTATGGATGAATACTATCATCGATTCATGACATCTATGAATTCCTTTGGTGTGTTAATCAAACCTAATGGCATGACCTGAAACTTGAATTATTCATAATGGGTCCTAAATGCGGTCTTAGAATATCCTTTTCTCGAACTCTAATTAGTGGTCACTAGTCCCTACGTCGATTTTTGAGTAAACGCTAAATCCTTGTAGTTGATCGAAAAGATCATCTATACTAGGAAATGGTAATAGTTCTTCACGGTTAGCTTGTCTACGTTTCAATTCTCGGCCTGTTCGATGTACTTCCTGAAGGATCATCCTTCTTGTTGACGAACGAATATCAAAAGGCACCCCAGGGGAGGAACTAGGTCTTACAATTTCCTTTTGAGTTATACACTTACTACGCAGAGTGAGAGCGGTTCAACTCTCTTTCTCTCAACACATAGCATGCCTCCGAGTCTCAAGTTATCCTGCTCCAACATACCAATCCTATCAAACAACTCTGCTTACTAGCAACTATCGATGCATATCCATCACTCCTATTGCTTCGAATCGTTAAAGTTTCATCACCTAAAGGTATACAAACAGTCTTTTTATCATGAATGGTAATGGCGTGGCACCTTGTCAACCAATTCATACCAATAATAACGTTGAAACTACCAGGTTATATGGGTAGTAAGTCTATCTTGAATAGATGATCAACATATTCAGTGCAACAACCTCAAAATGTTGGTATCAACTTCTAGTATCTTTCCGTCAGTAACTCAACAAAGTGCCTAGTGTATACGTGGATGGGACGATGTGTCTCTTAAAGGGCTAATCTTAGCGGTCGGTGAGGCTGGCTATATATCAAATATGGTTCATGTTACTTTGCACATATTTCGTCTTTTGCTTCAACTTAAGGTCCATCAAAAGTTTTTTCGATCGAGGATCTCATAAATTATCGTGATTCTAACTTCACATGAGGTAAGTTATATTGTAGGAAATCTCCTAGTTACTTCTTGGTTATAATCCAATTTGAAGTGGAATTTATAGTTTAAGTCTGTTTCATCTTAAGTTCTTACAATCTATAATTATCGTGACTACAGGGAGCGTGATTCGGTCTCTCGGCTAAGGGTGTGGTGTCTCTATGTGATAAGGTTGAGAAATATCTACTTAGTTTTTTGGGCTTTATTTACACGAGTTACACATAAATAACACGACTCACGAACAGCACGCAAAATTTTAGTAAAACCTGAGTTCAAAATAATCCTATGACAATGTAGAGCGAAAGAAATAAATTAAAAATGAAAAGTATTGGTATTTGACAAAAAAATTATGGTATAACTACTCTGGAGATAGCTATGGTCTTCCAGAATTATACATAGGTGATCAGGCTTGTATAATTATGGGACTAACGATTGCTAATGTTTTTATTATTTTGTCAAAAACTAGTGTTATGTTTCTCAAAGTTACATGGTATATCATTATGGGTTTACTAAGTTAGCGAAACAATTCGTAAAAACAAAGACAAGATAGTTTATATACCGACACAAAACATTTTGGAAAATTACGTAAAATAGCTCAAGAGGTGATATCAAAATAGTTTATGAGAAAGTCACTTGACGGTTTATAACGTAACAGTAAGGGGGTTCATAATATGGTATCAAATAGTTTACGAGTTGACAACCCAAAAATTTATAAAGTGACACACGTAATGTTATATTGGTTTATAAAAGACACGAAGTAGTTCATAAGATGACAACGACATAGTTCGTAAATTGACAGCGGAATAGTTTATAAACGAAAACGAAATAGTTCATGAGGTGAAAAAAAATAGTTTGTAAGAAGACTGCAAAGTAGTTTGTAATGGGTTAGCAAAAGAGTTTATAAATGACCGTAAAATAGGTTATAAGATGAAAACGAATTAGTTTATTAGATGATAGCTAGATAAGTTATGAGGTAATAGTAGGATAATTATAAGATGTTGACAAAGTGGTTTGTAGGATGATATCAAAATAGTTTATAAGGTGTTAGCGAAATGGTTTATAAAATTATGGCAAAAGAGCTTATAAACGACGATGAAATAGGTTAAAGGATGAAAAATGATTTAGTTTGTTAAAAAATGATTGCAAAAATGGTTTATGAGATGATAGTAGAATAATTTATGAGGGAATGGCAAAATGGTTTATAGGACGACAGTAAAGTGATTAATAAGCTGTTTAGCAAAACGGTTCATAGACTAACAGAAAGTAGTTTATAAACGACAATATTTCTGTTTATAAGACGACGCTAGTGTGGTTCATACAACAACATCCACATAGTTTATACTAGTAAAACGGTTTATAAAATAATGGCAAAAGAGTTTATGAACGACGACAAAATAGGTTAAAAGATAAAGACAAGTTAGTTTGTAAAGTGACTGTGAAAGTAGTTATGAGATGCCCCTAGAACAGTTTATAAAACGTCGATGAAACAGTTTATGTTAATGAAGTAGTTTATAAGATTCCCACCAAAAATGGTTTATAGGATGACAGGAAAACGGTTTATATAAAATACTAATGGAATGGTTTATAAGATAATAGCAAAATGGTTTGGAAGGCGCTAGTGGAACGTATTATATTAATGATAGCAAAATAGTTTATAGGGTGACGACGTAACAGTTTATAAGATGGTAACAAAATGCTTTTATAGGATGGTAGTAAAATGGTTAATACGCTGTCAGCAAAAAGGTTCGTAGACTGATGGTAAAATAGTTTATAAAATGTCTATAAAATAGTTTATGAGGTGACGCTGGAATGGTTTATAAATGATAGTGAAATGGTTTATAAGGTGTTTAAATAAACAAGAATCTATTAGCTAAATGGTTTGTAAGCTGGCGGTAAAATAGCTTATAACACGATAACTACTATGTTTATAAGACGACACTAAAATAGTTCATAGGATAACATCCAATTAGTTTATAACGACACTAAAATAGTTCATAGGATAACATCCAATTAGTTTATAACGACACTAAAATAGTTCATAGGAATACCTAATTAGTCTATAACAGTAAAGCGGTTTATAAAATAATGGTGAAATGGGTTGTAAGATGGTAATAGATTTGAGGAGTACCTTACATAAGGCAATAGAAATTTTAGGTGTAATTGACCGAATCGTCATAACGCAAAATGAACAGATGGTTTAAAAACATCCACACAATACACGAAATTCACAATGAAGTACTAGTGCAATTTTCTTAAGGAATACGGTCCAAGTCTACTTAGGTTTCACTAGACAAGGTAGGAAAATCTCTCCTTAAGCATCGACATGATCATTGACGGCGTTAGAGTTCTCGCGGGGTTTTACCTTCCAATTCTAGTTCACACGGTTCAACTCTGGACAATTACTATATTGTAATGTCCTGGCTTTCCACACTCCTAATAGGTACCTCAAGTTTCTAATTTGCCACTGTGGCCTCTAAGTTGTTATCAAAACGGGTGTCCTACAATCTCTACTCATATGGCCAACTCTCTTGTAGTTATTGCACTCTACAGTGTACGGTCCAATGAGGCACAACTTACGTTTGTTGTAGTAGGGTAACTTTCCTACATATCCATTCTTGTTATTTGGTCTAGCAATGTAAGCTCTCACGGCCTTTTGTCGTTTATCTTGTTGTTGGCATTCCTTGCCACCTTGACTTTCTAACGTACGTCATGAGCCACACGGGTTTGCCTCATAAACAACAATAGCTTTAATAGCATTAGCAATTCATTAGGTTATAATACACTCGATCCTCGTCGAACTCATTCCTTGTCTTGTTGTCGGTAGTTTCTTCAATATCGAACGGATTAAACGAAATAAAATAAGTCGAATTTCATAAGTCGTGTTTCCAAAAAGAAATGGAATGTTATGAGGTGATGGGTTAAAGTTGTGTGCGAGTTAATCGGCATGTTTCTAGAAGTTACGAGAAGTAAGAAGAGTTGAGACGTGACGAGATGACGTAGGTGTTTCAACAGTATGGGGCGGGTGTTCAAAGTCGTCTTCAGAGTCGAATAGTAGGATGATCAGCGGGGTCGACAGACTGTAATTGGTTTCCAAAGTTATGCAAAACGGTATAATGTAAAGTACCAAAAAGTTTTAAAGATCATCGTATTACTTACGATGTTTTAGAAGTAAACAAGACAATTGTTTCACTCGCAATGTCTTAAAATAAACAAGGCCATTGTGTCACTCACAATGTCTTAGGAAAGTTGAATATATATATATATAGAGTTAGGATCAAATGAGAAGTTTTCTTAAAATAAGAAGGATAAGAAGTAACTATAATCGCATATCCGAGATGCACCGACTTAAATTAGATGCATCTCTATAATCTTAGAT
>BQNB010041659.1:0-44287 GCA_026074375.1 Tanacetum coccineum
ATGAGAAATCGTACCTTTGCCTATGATGTTACCTTTGCCTATGAGTTATACGCTTTGTATGTAGAAAATTACTTTCGGTTACCCGTCATATGTTTCGAGCATCCACTATCTTTAATCAACTCTTCGAGCTCTAAGTTTATTCCTAAGCATATCTTATTTGATGCTTGAGTTACAAGACAAGTTTCGTCTTTAGCCTTTTCTTCCTCATCTTCGCCACTATCATTCCATGCTCTTCTAATAAAATCTCTTTGATTATTGCTTCTTGGCGACTTTGGACATTCTTCGATGAGATGATTCAGATAAAAGCTCTTTGATTATTGATTCTTAGCATTTTCTTTCACTTTTACCATTTTTGTCATTTCTACTTCTTTGAAATAACTTTTTTTTGTCTCGTGGTTGTCTTACAAATCTTCCTCGTCTTTTGAATAATTTTTTGAATTCTTTTATGGCCATGGCCTATTCTTTGTCTTCACTATAGGAAGTCAAATTATCTTCATCACTTGATTCCTTTTTGGCCTTCAAGGCAAGAGATCTATTTTGTTCTCTTTTGCCTTTGACCATTTTATAATCTTTCTTAATTATTACTTCATATACTTTTAATTTTCCAATAAGTTCATCAAGTGATAGAGATGTTAAATCCTTTGATTCTTCAATAGCCGTAACCTTTACTCGCCATTTAGGATGAAGTGCCCTAAGAAATTTCCTAACATAATTCTTGCTAGAAAAACTTTCATCAAGTGATTTTAGACTAGTAATAATAGTATTAAATCTAGCAAAAGCATTATCTATTGATTCCTCTTCCAGAATCATAAATTTTTCATATTGTTGAACAAGAAGATCTATTTTATTATCTTTGACTTGACTATTACCTTGGTGAGTGATTAATAAAGTATCCTAAATTTCTTTTGCGGTTTTACACATAAAAATTCTTTCATATTCTTTACGTGGTAAAGCATTATAAATCACCATTTTAGTTTCATTATTTTTAGCAAGTTTCTTTTTAAGATCATCATTTTGTTTATAAAATGGTACAATTTCATCCTTTTTAGTTTCAGGATTATTTTGAATTAGAGGAAAATCACCAAAGCTAATACATGCCAAAGATCTCGATCGTTTGATTTCACATAAGTTTCAAATCTATTTTCCAATAAATAAATCTATCACTTTCAAATAGTGGTGGTCTTTGCATAGATTGCCCTTCTAAATATTTTTCCAATTCCATAGATCGATTCAAGTTTTAAAATATAGTTTATTTTAAAAATCTTGTTTGATGTGGCTCTTAATACCAATTGTGAAAAACTAGAAGGGGGTTGAATAGTTTACCGCTTTTTAGTTTGATGTTTAGTTTGATTATAAAAGCATAGATTTGACTTTATGTGAATTCACAATGTGCACAATATGAACAATTTAACTAATCAAATAAGTAATGACAAGATATGAAAAAAAAGTATGCAAGATAAGAGATAAGAGATGGAAAGATCAAACCACAACATGAGGATTTATAGTGGTTCAGTAACGAAGCACCTCTTCGCCCTACTCCACTCCTCGAGCACCAAACTTGAGAGTTTTCTTCACTATGTCAACAAGCTCCCTTTAGGCGGAGAAAACCGTACACAACTTAGCTTACACCAATTTCTGACACTAAGCCAAATGCCGAGTTCTAATCCTAGGTAGAACCAATCTATTACAACTAACCACACTACTTCATGACAATTCACTACTTCACTTGGCCACACAACTTTTTCTTCACTTCCAATTTCACTTTACTCCACAACTTCACTTTACTTCACAACTCCTTCACAACTTTTCTATACTTCTCTTCACAACTTCACTTCAACTAAACACTATCTTGATCACACCAATCTAACACTACTTACTTTCAACAATTGTACCGAGAATTTCAAAGCTAGAAAACCCTAAAGCCTTATATGAACCATAATTCCAAGATAGACTTTTTCTTTCAATTTCAACCTTTTGAGCATCTAAAAAACGGATCAAAATTCATTGATAATACTTTATTTAAGTCTAGGGATCTGTATTCCATCATTTCTATCAAGAGTATGCCAAAAATATAAACAAGAAAGTAAAGAAATCCCTAACGAGCCCTTTCTGAATATAGCGACTTATTTATTCAGTTCGACCGTTTTAAACCAAACACTTGCTAAATTTTGTAAGATTTCTTATTACAAACATGAGAACTTGTTTTAAACATTTCTTGATCATTGTGTTCAAAATATTGGCAAAGAATCAAATTCGATCCCTATAAATACCCAAACAGACTGCGGCTTATTGTTCTTCATTTTAACCCATTTTAAGCCCCCCTTGTACATAGACCTCAATGACAAGCACCTTAACCCTTCTAAGCAGCTTATGCACCTGCTATAACATTTTCTTGGTCTCAAATGAAGCCACATGAGCACCTTGTTGGCTCATTTCAGCCGCGGCATGCACATGGTGTTTCCACCATGTTCTTGCTAGCTTCTAGCCTATCCAACACATCACATAGCTACTCCTAATCACCCTCTAGATGCTCCATGTGTCCTATATCAGATTGCAAAGAAACCTTTGCCTCTAAGGGTCCTTTACCTATAAATAGAACCCATAACCCTTCATACATTCTCATCCCCCACTCTCTTATCTCATACCCATTATAGGCAGCAATCCTTTGCTCCCTTATGATCCTAGGATCATTAAATAAGTCTAATAAGTGAAGCTTTGAATATTTGAAGCCCCGGGAATAAGATACAAGGCGTACGAGTGGAAATACTACCCGAAACGACCCGTTTCCATCATTTTTGCTCCTTGAAGCTCAAACCCAGGTTATAAGGATTCTACTTCTGCTCCTACACTCTTATAATGTTCATATGATCCTAAATATACTCTTGTTAAAGTTTCATAACTCAATTCATGCTCATTTTCCATTTTGATCCAAAACCATACACCCGAAACCCTAATTTCACGTTTTTCTTAAAACTAAATGTTATAATGATTAAATATTGTTATAATCTATCCTAGCATGCTTAATTAATGTTAAAATAACCACTTTATTGATTAATGAAGGAATTTGAACTTAAAACCCGTGCGTTTACGTTTTGAAACCCTAATTTGACCCGTTTTGCTTCCTAGCTTAACGAATCGTTATTTAAACCCTTTCGTTGGGTTAAAATATTCCATGTATAGTTTATTATAACTTATAAATATCTATTGAAATGTTAAAATAAGCTTGCATGGCAATTTGGACATGTTTTGTAAATATTATCCATGCAAGGGGTATATATCGTAACTTTCTGAAATTAATAACTAAAGGGGCTGAATATGTCATTTTATCAAAGTTATAACTATAGGGGTCTATTACGTCACTTTTAAGTACGGTGGGATTTACTTGGTATATCTCCTTTAAACTTGAAGGAACCAAACTCGTAAAAAGTGAAAATACTACGAGGGTAATATTTTTGCCACTTTTCAAACTCAAGGGTCTAAAATGTAACATTTTGAAAAAGTATAAAAACATGTTTAAAACCTTACAAGACATAACTTTAATTAACGCTTCTCGTGCTTAACATTTCTAGATATTGAATAAAACGCTTAAAACCGATCATCCGGAAGCTATATTGTACCACAATACTAGGGAGCTTCATATTAAGGGGTTTCATCTTGGTATTACGTTCTGACTGAGTTGTTGGGTTTACGATTTAAAGTGCCCTAGCTCCTCAAACGTTTACTGAATGACTTCTGAATTATGATGGCCCGAACGGTGATATAATAATTCCAAACTCTTTATCAAACTCATAACTCTTAAAACTAAAGTTCAAGAGTGAGTACAATCTTCTAAAAAATAAAAGACACAACATATTTACTTAGGTTGCGTGACGTGGCTGTTTACTATCATTTTAGTATATCAACATTCCCCGGTTAAGATTGTGATAAGGTCATCAGCTTTTATTTTGGAATATTTAATACATCTACCTATCAGGTGAGATTCATAACCTCGCCTTTACTTATTTTACATGTTTTATAAACCCGCGAGGGGGATACATGCTTGCTACAAACTCTTTTACATACTCGTTTATCTTATAACAATGTGATTACTTTTCAAAGACTTATACATGCTTAAACCAGGAATACAGTGTTTTTACAGTTATATGTATTCACTAATTATACTATTAAGCTATTGTATAAGTTACATTCGCAAAAGTCCTCATTATCATGGACCATTAATCACTTACGGGTGAACGCGAATATTGTGGATAGATCTATCGGGATTGACGAATCCTGTTTGTGTTAGCCGGATAGGTAACCAAACACACTATATTTGAATTTCATAGGTATATGGCAATTACCTACACCGAGGGCCATTATCTCTTTATATATATATCACATCATTTTGGGTATATATATATACACTAGTCAGTTTGTGTGCCATGAGCTTAGACCGGACATTACTATAAAAGACAAAGACAAACGGACCATACAAGGACAATAACGCAGTAATATCTCGGTTACTATGCTAATTGCATTTGTTTGCAATTATTACTAAATAACACGGTATATAATAAAGTGACTAAGATCTTAACCATTACATTTTCATAATAATTGTGTTTGTACAATTATTACACTATGACTTGTATTCAAACTGTTTATCAAACCTATGAATTTCACTAACCTTTGTGTTGACTTTTTAGCTGTTTTATCTCAGGTTATTGAGCAATATACGGCACGGAGTGGCATGGACTCGAAGATGGCTAAACTTGTTATCATTCACATTGTATGTAAACTAGATTTTTGGGACCTGCCTTGTAAAACTTTGATTGAAAGAATGATAACGTTCTTTTGAACAAAACGTCTCTTTTGGGTCGTTTTCTATTGATTATAATTGTTGTTTCATGAAAGTAATAACCCAGATTAGCTTCCGTGTATATTGTAAAAATGGGGGTGTACAAAGGGGGGGGAAATTTGGTATCGGCGCCATGAGTTATTGAGAACAAGTGTCAAATCCTTTAACTATAACCACAATTTCTTTTTCCAGCATCCAAAGTCCTCCGTGCCACTACCATTCCGGTCAGTTGTTAGATAATAACTAATTATACTATATAATAACTTATGTTATTTACAATAGGTTTGTTAATAGAACGTTGTCTTTTCCACCGCTTTCTTCTGATATTGAGGATACTTTTTCCTCTATGAATATTCTTAACTATACTTCGGTCTCATCGGATTATTTTCCAGCTTCAGCGGGAAGCAGATCTTTTAACTCTTCGGAAAACTCTACCGATAATATGATCCCATCGGTATTCTCATCTTTCTACAATAATCCTTGTTTGAAGGACGTACAAGCATTTTATGCTAAGGAATTACCTATTTCATCACCAGATCCTATTACTCCACCAGCTATTTTGACTCCATCTCCGGTATTACCACCATCACTACTATTTGATCCTCGATATTTCTTTGTTCCTGAAGAACTATTACCACCTAAGAAGCGAATCCATTCCCCATCTTCTTCCTCAACTACGTTATCTAATTCATCCCGGAATCAAACCTGTGATTTGGTATCACCATCTTCCTCAGTTTATACTCCTACCCCACCTCAGATATTTGAAATAGGAAAATGTCCAATTAAGATGTATCTGAAACATCATGAGGGACAAATCGAAGATATTTTGAATTACTTAGATGAACTCTATCTTCACCACATCGAGAAAATGGAGGAAGGACGTATTGATAGAATGATCATACGAAGGAATAGTGACGAACTAAAGACCGAACTCAAGAAAATCCGTACTCAGATTATCAAACTTCAAAAGAAGCAGTTAGGGCAAAAGGATAAGATTGCCTTTGCTTACTATAGAATTTCCAATCTTGAACAAATCATTGAGAAAATCCAAGCTCGACACCAAACGGATCAGGAAGATCTTTAGGATGTCATCTACCGGCTCAGAATCAACAAACTCTTAGAATAGTTATAGCTTTATCCTAGCCATGGGATGTGTGGTATAAATAAAAACGCTTGTCAAATCTTGACTATGTACAGTAAGAAGGCAAGTTATTTATAAAGGCAATCCCGTTTCGTATCTTATTGTTTCCAACTTATCACTCTTTCATCATCATTTCCACTAATTGCATCATTATCTCCGTCTTCATGAATCATACCATAACCCCTAAGTGCTTAAAATTCAAAAATAAGCATTTCTCTTTAAGCATTTTAATCATCACATTTTCTTTTAAGTATTACCTTTCAAAACTTGTGATGTCATTCTTACTACGCGTTATCTTATGTTGATAGAATGCCTCCCAAAAGGACGTCAACATCCGAAACACCAGCCATAACTTTGGATGCCCTCCGGCAACTGATTGCTGATTTTACTGCAGCCCTGGAAGCACAAGCTGCTACCATGGCAAATGCCGACAATCCCAATAGGAATACTGGACCAAGAGAACCTCCTGTAGCAAAAAGAGGAAACTACAAAGAATTCATAAATTGTCAACCTTTCTACTTCAATGGCACGGAAGGAGCTGTTAACCTCATCCGCTGGTTTGAACGGACTGAATCGGTGTTTTCTCGTAGCAAGTGTGCCGAGGAAGACAGAGTGACATTTGCTACTGGTACTCTAACCAATGATGCCTTGTCTTGGTGGAATGCATACGCCCAACCTAACGGAATAGAACAAGCCAATAGGATCACCTGGACCGAATTAAAAGAACTCTTAACCAATAAGTATTGCCCTCGAACTAAAGTCAAGAAAATGGAAGACGAATTTTACAACTTGGTTGTGAAAGGAAATGATCTTAAGACTTACATTAGGAGATTCCAAGAATTAACCGTCTTATGCCCAAACATGGTACCAAATGCCAAAAAACTCGTGGAAGTCTTCATCAATGGATTACCCAGAAGTATTGAAGGAAATATTACTGCCTCAAAGTCTCAAACTTTAGAGGAAGCCATCAACATAGCCCATAGATTAATGGATCAGATAATAAAGCGTGATTCTGTTCTAGAAACCAATGATCGCAAACGAAAGCTTGAGGATGAGAGAAGCATCATCAACAACAACAATAACAACCGTAACAATGATTACCATCGACAACATAATAGAAGACAAGAAACCTTCAGAACTTATAATGCCACCAATGGATATGCTGGAAACCTTCCCTTATGTAAGAGATGTAGACTACATCACACGGGACCTTGCAGTGTCAAGTGTCAGGTTTGCAACAAGATAGGTCACCAGACCAAGTACTGCAAAAACAACAGGGCCACAAGAAAGCATACTTAGAGATGAGCTTGCTACTCTAGAAACAACTCTTGAGGATATTCAAGTTTCATCAGAGTCTTCTTCAATCTGAAAAACTCCAATCATCAAGCTACAATCCTTTTCGTTTGTTATTTTATCCTACTACAAGATACATAACATAAGTATCAACTCTAGTATCAACAATCTTTTAGAGTTCATAAATTGTAAAGTTATCCATGAATTACTAAAAGTGATAATTCTGTTAGCATCGTGTTATCTGATGTATCATTAAACTCGTCAATCCTAATCAATGTTCAACCTCTGATACCTCTCCTTATAAAACCTTTGAAAACATACATTTATCATCCTCGATTATATGGGGCGTCAGTACAATCACCAACATATCTCAATAATATCTAAACAATTCTCATGATCCTATCATTTCCTACCCCCTACACATTTTACCATATATCGTGTTTTTAGCTTAGGTAAAGAAGAATTTATGGAACATCTTATTAAAATGAATTTGTTTCACTTCTCATTTGAAATAAAGGAAATATATATCTCTGAACTAATGAATTTATAAATTCTCAGTTACAAGAGTTTGAACGCCTTCATTTTGTAAGTGACAATTATAAATCATAGGCTTAAGTAATATAACATACGTACCAAAAAGTTTCTTTCAATTCCGTTGTACAAACAATTCCTAATCAATTATAATTATTACCTTCAATCATCTTTCATTCAAAATCTTCTGTATCTCACGTGATTTTAGCCAAACTCATTTATAAATTCATAATCAATCTTTTAAAACCATCACACATATCCAGATCCTCCGTATTCTAAAAATTTTCTGTTATAAATCTGGCAACATAAAATACCACGAAACACACAAGGATCTATACAATGTCAAATGATTTTCAATACCACTAGGTATGAAAATTTTGACATAGACCTTGTGCTAGCATTCTTATTCGCTGTTGACTTTTAAAGGTTAATGAATAGCGATTCTTAACGATCATAGAGCGCAGAAGAAGCGAGGTAGGGGCCATAACCCACATGTTCCGTAAATCAAAGTATTACAACCACCCAAGGTTTCTATCAGTATCTTGAAGAAATTCCTATTGCGGCTGTCATCCAGAGGTTTTGATCTTGGAAGAATAGTAGACATGTGAAAGGAGGTAATTAATAATTTAAGGAGCCGCGAACATAATTAATAAGTGCATCACACACGTGGACTATGTAAACCCTTGTAAATAGCCTAACCTAAATTCATGCCCAGTTACATACATCTATTTCTCAACAACTTTCAACTAAATCTCCCGGGATGAGATTTCTGTAAGGTGTGAACTATAACAACCCAAGAAATTTTCATCAAATACAAAACCCTATTTTTCTATTATCACAATTGTACGGGGAAATATTTCCTTATTTACATAGTTTGTAATTGTCCATATCTCCAGTATGTCTTGTAACGTAACATAACTAAAGTAACGACTCACTCAAACTATCTAGGCATCCTACCCTTCATATATTCAAGTAACTTCATAAAAATGTCAAGGTCAATATCTAATATGCTTATTACAAAGTATATTATTCTATGAAGTACCCATTTTCAACGTTATAACAAACAAACGGGTCTTTAAAAAAAACGTTATCATATACCTCTAAAACCCTAAATTCCCATGAAGAGGTAAATCTAAAGCATATATACAAGTAAATATAACATCTCATTTTAAAAATAAACTCCCTCTCAATGAGGTCAAAGTAACAAGCCTAAAAAAGCACAAAATGCCATTTCATTAAGCATGAATCGTCTAAAATAGCCGTTTTAAATATTTAAAAAAAAAAAAAAAAATAAAATAATAAAAAAAAAAACCTCCGATATTCATTCTAGTTTTTTCACACACCACTCTTGTAACAGAGCTTACTACACACAATATACAATGTGTAAAACCCCTAATAATTCTATTCATAAGCTTTTCCATACACATTTTAACACTCAACACCCTAATCCAAAAAGTCAGAAACACATAACCCGAGCAAAATAGTAAAATCATATGGACCGTTTCCGTTGGTTTTTTATCTATCAAACCCTAAACACAACCACTCAAATAAGTTTGTAAATAACTTAAATTACAACATTAAAAAATCATAAATCCTATCATCATTTCATCATTTTCAACACAAAATTCAAGAATTAAAAAACCCAAAAAACCCTAATCTATTTTAATTAAAAAAAAAACTCTGAAAACCTAAAAACTAGGGCCCCTATTACAGAATCCAGACCAGTCTATAAAACAATAGATCTGAGAAATATCAATAGGATCTGGATATTAAGTGTAAAACACTTAGGTTGTAGCCCTAATGTCCTTGTTGAATCATTTTTTGCGTGGAAAAATCACCCCGATTCTCGACTTCAGACCGAATTAGTTACAAAGCCAAAAGGCAAAGTACGCAGATTCTGCACACCTGTATTAAATAAATGGCTATTATCTCTACAATTTTTTTCTATAGTATACCCTTAAATATGTAAAACTAAAACGATGTAAGAGAGGACTCAAAATATCAAACAATGCTCGTGGTTTGAACTTTCAACGGAATTAAAACGGTTTGTAAATGGTAACCCATTATAAAACCAGACTAATGTTGGCGTGTCCAAAAATAAGCCCATTTAAAAATTAAACCCAAACACCCCAAAACGTCTAAACCCACCTCCCACCTTGCATTCCTCTAAACTATCTAAATCAAAGCCTTTCCTTGAACTCCATCCACCCCTTAAGCCCTCTCCACACACCCCCTCATTTGTCCTAACCAGGTTTCTCTTAAAAAAGTTCCATTAGCCTCTAATTGTTGCTAAACACTATAAATAGGAGCACATATACTCATTCTAACTCATCCCCCTCACTTCTTCATTATCAAAAACTCCGCATTTGAGCAAAAATTCTCCTAACTCCATAAGATCCTAGATCATATAAGTAGACACAAGAAAGCGAAGCTTGAAGATTTTAAAGCCCCGGGAACAAAGATACAAGGCGTACAAGTGGAAACACTACACCGAAAAGCCCATTCCACACCATTTTTTGCTCTTTTTTGAACTCAAACCCCAGGTTTTGAAAAAAATGTTTCAACTTCTGCTACTACAAACCCTTTATAAATGTTTCAATATTATCCTAAATAAACTCTAGTTTAAAGTTTCATAACTCAATTCATGCTCAATTTACATTTTGATCCAAAACCGTACGCCCGAAACCCTAATTTCGTGTTTTTCTTAAAACTAAATGTTATAATAGTTAAATGTTATTATAATCTATCCTAGCATGCTTAACTAATGTTAAAATTAAACCACTTTTATTGAATATTGAAGAAATTGAAACTTAACCCCCCTACCGTTTAACATTTTTAAAAAAACCCCATAAAATTGACCCATTTTGCTTCTAGCTTTAACGAATCGTTATTTTAAAAACATTCACATATGTTAACTCTTCATATTTTAGTGTAATTATAACCTATAAATATCTTTTTGAAAATGTAAAATAAGCTGCATGGCAATTATGGAACATGTTTTGTATTTATAATCCATGCAAGGGGTTATATAACGTACCTTTTCCAAAACTTAATAACTAAAAGGTCCAAAAAAAATGCAATTTTTTAAAAAACAAGTTATAATATTGGGGTCCTATTATGTACACCTTTTTATTTCTCTCCAAGTACAAGGTTTACCCTTGGTATATATTTTTAAGAAAACCTGAAGACCAAACACGTAAACGTGCCAAACCCCAAGGTATATTTTGCGCACTTTTTCTTTTCCAAACTCAAGGTCTAAAAAGTAATATTTTGAAAACCGTTATAAACGTCCCCTTGTTTCAAAAACCTTACACAAGAACCTAACTTAAATTAACAGCTTCTCCCGTGCTAAACATTTCCAGATATTGATCAAAAACGCTAAAACTAATTAATATAATCGTAAACACAATACATAGGATCTTCATATTAAAGAGGTTTCATCTTGTGTATTATCAACGTTTCTGACTTGAATTGTGTGGGTTTCTGATTTAAAAGTGCGCCTAGCTCCTCTCAACGTTAATGAATGACTTCTGAATTATGATGGCCCAAACTGTGATACAATAATTCCAAACTTTTCAATCAAACTCATAACTCTTAAAATAACATAAAGTTCCTAGATACATCTTCTTAAGACTTGACATATTTAAACCTCAGTTGCGTATCAGTAGAGCTATTTACTAAACAATTTTGCCTAATATCAAACCTTCCCCTGTTAAGATTGTGAAAAAAGGTCCGTCCCGAGCTCTTTTTTTCATTTTAGAATATATATTACATCTACCTATCAGGTGAGATTTATAACCTCGCATATACTTATTTACACCATGTTTTATGAAACCCTCGAGGGGATACAGCATGTTACAAACCTCTTTTACATAACTCATTGAATCCTTATAAACAATGTGATTGTTTTTCTATCAATGACTTTTTAGTGAGTTTCATAGGCTCACTGTAAATTTAAATCACCTTTATTGCTTACAAAACCCCGCCAGTGGGATAACATGCTATAAATAACGAATACAAATGTATTTAAACCAGACTATATGTTTAATATGATGTATCATTACAATCAATTATTGTGTTCCCAGCAAAGTTATAAATCCTACAAGTCATTAAATATTGACTACAAGGTCGTTAAAATAGACTATAGATGTTAATCAGATTAGTAATGAATAAATCAAACAATGTTCCGTTAAATTTGACTTCGAGTTGTTAAAAATGAACCTTGGAGAATAATGTGTTAGTAACATAAACCCTACAAATTCCGTTTAAATTTTTTGACTTTCGTGTCGTTAAATTGACTTTTGGATATATTAAATGTTAGTAAAAATAAATCCTTCAAGTCGTTAAATTTTGACTATTTCGAGGTCGTTAAAATTGACTTTGGATGTTAATATAATAATTTTAGATAAATGACTCTCAAGTCGTTAAAATGACTTTTGGGATGATTATATGTTGAATTAATGAGCTCTTTGAGTCTTTAAATTGACTTGGGAATTTGATAAATGTGGGTTGGAACGAACTTGGTTAAGAAAGTCCATATTCCTATTTCCCAAACATGAATCAAACTTAAAGCATTTTTGTAATCAAAAGTAAAGGCCGAAAGTATTTTTGATTATAATAAATAGACAATTATTTTAGTAAACTAACCGTTTCTTTAATGGATTATACTTTAATTCTTAAACCATTATCCATCTGAGTTTATCTTTATTTGCTCTTATCCCCTATGCAAACATCATTTTATATCTTGAATTTGAATTATTATCTTTAGATCGTGACAGTCTATTAGATAACCCTTTTGTAATATAATCGACCCTTTCTAAGAATAACCAATCTTGTGGAACGACCTAGTCTTACCCTAAACCTATACTATAAACGGGGGTTTATACTTTACCCGTGTGTTAGTTGGAAATCAGATAAAACTAGAATTATAAATTTAAAACTTTTATAACACATCATGCCTCACTAGGTGCACTAAGGGGTACATCATTAGGTGTATCATTTGATGCGTCATTTGTTGCATCATTTGGTGCATCTTCTAACTAAGAGGATGTTCAGAATCGATACTTGATGTCATTTGATGTTACCTAGCATATACTTTAATAGGCGGACATTCAGTGGTTGCAACCGGGGTAGGAGAAACATAAACTAGCAAATCATCATTCTCCTCTTGGTGACGATAAGTAGTAACCAGAGAGTAAGGTAAATCTTCATGAAAAGTGACATCTCTTGATACAAGATAACGATGAAGTTGAGGAGAATAAAATCTATACCCTTTCTGAATGCGGCAGTATCCAAGAAAAACACACTTGAGTGATTTAGGATCCAACTTGGTGATGCTAGGTTGAGTGTCCCGAACAAAACACGTACTGCCAAAGATTTTAAGATCGATGGGAAATAGAGGTTTTGTAGGGAACAAAACAGAATAAGTGTAATTTCCACCAAGGACAGTACAAGGCATGTGATTTATCAAAAAACACGCAGTTGAAACAGCATCAGCCTAAAATGGTTTAGGAACAGTCATTTGGAACAAAAGTATACTGGAAACTTCAAGCAAATGGCGGTTCTTGCGTTTTGCAACCCTATTTTGAGCTGGTGTATAGACACAAGATGACTCATGAAGAATTCCATGCTGAAGCATATATGACTCAAATGCCTTTGAAAAATATTCCTTCGCATTATCACTTTGTAAGTTTGAACGGTAACATGAAAATGTGTTTTTATTTCAGCAACAAATAAGCAAAAGTGTGTAAATACTTCAGATCGACTTTTCATTAGATAAAGCCAAGTAACACGTGAGTAGTCATTAACAAAGGTGACAAAATACTTGAAACCAGATTTAGATGTAATAGGACATAGACCCCACACATCTGAATGGACTAACTCAAATGGAGATGCAGCCTGCTTGTTCACTCGAGGGCTTAAATGAACACGCTGGTGTTTAGCATATTCACATGAATCATAATTAAGAGATGATAAGTGTGAAAATTCAGGACATAATTTCTTTAAACTCTGAATAGATGGGTGGCCAAGACGACAATATGCTTCAAATAGAGATGATGAGCTAAGTCCAACTAAGGATTTTGAGACCTTTGGTTCAAACACGTACAGACCATTAGATTTTCGCCCTCTACTAATGACCCACTTTGTCTTGAGATCTTTAAAGATACAATAATCAGGATAGAATTTTACACTACACTATAAGTTGCTTGTTATCTTACTGACAAATAATAGGTTAAATGAAAATTTAGGAAGACTTAATTCTGAAGATAATGAAATGGAAGGGCTAAGATTGACGGTGCCTGATCCAAGGACTTTTGGTGTAGACCCATCAGCAATCGTGACATAAGTAGTGGAAGCATGTGTATTAAAATCTGAGAAAATATTTGGGTTACCTGTCATGTGATCTGAAACACCGGAATCAATAACCTATGTATTTGTTGATGAGTAAGCAATTAAGAGATCCAACAAAATTAGCAATATATGTACATGAACCTCCTTTTTTCTCCTCCATGTAACACCTAAATATCTTAGTCAAATAAAAAACAAACTTCATGAATTAAAGTCTTAGAAGACCAAGAAGATGTAAACAAATGACCAAGTTTTATCTAAAATCCCTATCAAATGCCCAATAGTAAACTAACTGAATTCCATCTTGTAAGAATAAATCATAACCTAAAATCACCAATAGTATTACTATTATCAAATTCTTCATCATACCTAAATTCCAATTAAAACTGGAGCAACTGATAGAATTAACCTAAAACTAAATCACATACAACCAAACTTTAAACTAATAAGTAATTCAATCTTACTGGGATCAAACTAAATCATAAACCAATAATCAACAAACTCTAAGAATGTGATAGAATATTATTTAGACCAAATAAAATTGAACGATCCAAAATTCATAAGATGAACTAGATATCACCGAGGATCTAATCAGAATCTGAGAAGGCCGCAGGCTGGAAACTTTCACGTATGATATTCAAAAACCCTCCTGGCTCTGGTACCATGTAAATGGAAATGAACTAATATGGTAATGAATTGATACGTGTATTGGAATTGATAAATTGTATATTACATAGATTACATAGATGTATATATAAGATACATTATCTTGGACACTAAGCTATGTTAACCTAATAGTCCCGACCCAGCCCTAATACATATTCTAACAGTACCAAATTCTAATTTTAAAAGGTGTAAAGGAAACCAAAGCTAATGATCCTTATTTATAAAAAAGTAAACTCTAAAATAGTTCTTTAATTCTGAACAAACTCAAATACCAAACTTGTAAAACCGTAAACGAGGGGTGAATACAATTTTCTTGACTTCTTTGAAGTTTACAAAACTTCAAATGCATTAATATACTTTGCAATAAGAACAAAGAGTAGATAGAGAGAGAGAGAGACATCATGCTATATACTAGTTCGAGAAAGGGGGTTTAGTCCTTCTGTACGTCCAGTTGCGAATCCACGACTCTGATACTATACTAGTACAACCTTATAGTGGACTACAAACCGTATTACAATTTAACTCCACTGATATGCACAAAGATCGGCGCTAACAAAGAAAAGTTACTACCTACGGTATCCTGCCCTTAGAATCCACCCCTAAGAACCCGTGATTCAACTTTACTTATAAACTCTAAAGCCTTCCCTTGGAAGCTTACCAAACCCCAACTAGATCCCCAATGATCTAGGCTTGATCCCACGGATACAACACTTCCCTTAAAACTCGATTGATTGAAATAAGATAGATAAACCAAGTCCTAACCTAACCTAGAGACTTGATTCTAAAGAAATGGTATGAGAAATAAGACCCTCGACAAAACACACAAGTATGGATTATGTACTTATGTGGCTCTCTTACGGAGATGTGTTCACTTCAATAGAATGATAGATAAGAAGTTTAGAACACTTAGATGTTAGACTTAGAGGATAAGAGAAGAGAATAGAGAGGAAAGAATGTTTGCAAGAGGTGAGAAATACAAAGGCCAAGGGTAGGTATTTATAGGCCAAGAATCCCAAATGTGGGAAAACATCTCGCGAGTGGCGCGTTGCCTACGCGTCAGCGCGTGGCCAGCGTGCCAGATTCCCAAAATGTTTTCTTTAGGATTTTGGCGTTTTAAATACCCGCACTTGTTAACCCTAATTATACTTCAGGCTATGACCTTTCAATCATTCTTACACTCAAGGTCAACCAACTCAAATAGCCATTTAATACAAATGTTTGTGAAGTATTTAAAAGCCTTTAGCTTGTTCGATATTGTAAAGAGAGAAAAGAATTATCGGAAAGGGGTATTTTGGGTATTCTTTAAAGTGTAACTAGCTTAGTTGGGATCCAACTAAAGGTTTAAAGAAGTTAGTTAGGGTAAAAGAGAATATTCTTGGAATATTCTTAACTTAGAGAGAAAGGGGGAAAGATTTGAAATTTGAATTTCAAATTCATTAATGCAGGTCCCAAAATCTAAAACATCATGTTTGAATGTTAATGTTCAGAAATCTTCGTAGTCCATGCCACTCCGTACCGCCAACTTGCTCAATTACCCTGAGATTAAACATGATAAAAATGGTCAAACAAAGGTTGAGTGAAATCATAGGTTTGATATAAACAGTTTGAATACAAGTAATAGTATAATAATTGTATAAACACAATTATTATGAAAATGATATTGTTATGATCTTGGGTCATGTTATTATATACCCGTTATTAGTAATAATCGCAATGAATCATAGTAACAATGTATTATCCCGTTATTGCCTTGTTTGGTCTGATTGGTCTTGTTCTCATGTCACCAACACATTATCATACAAAGTCAATTTAACGACTTGAAGAGCTCATAATATCAACATATTAACATCCAAAGTCAATTTAACGACTCGAAGTCAAATTTAACGACTTGAAGGATTTATTAATATCCAAAGTCAATTTAACGACTCGAAGTCAAATTTAACGACTTGTAGGATTTATAAAACTAACACATTAATATCCAAAGTCAATTTAACAACTCGAAGTCAAATTTAATGACTTGTAGGATTTATGATACTAACAGATTAACATCCATAGTCAATTTAATGACTTGTAGTCAAATTTAATGACTTGTAGGATTTATAACTTAGACATTGATTGTAATGATACATCAGATTAGCATATAGTCTGGTAAAACATTTGTATTCGTTATTTATCAGATGTACTCCACTTGCGGGTTTATGAAAGCATTAAAGAGATTAAAAGTGAGGCTATGAACTCACTAAGTCATTGAAAAACAATCACATTGTTATAAGATAAATGAGTATGTAAAAGAGTTTGTAACAAGCATGTATCCCCCTCGCGGGTTTATAAAACATGTAAATAAGTAAAGGCGAGGTTATGAACTTCACCTGATAGGTAGATGTAATATATATTCCAAAATGAAAGCTGACGACCTTATCACAATCTTAACGGGGATAGTTGATATAGCAAAATGATAATAAACAGCCACGTCACGCAACCTGAGTAAATATGTTGAGTCTTAGGAAGATTGTACTCTAGAACTTTAGTTTTAAGAGTTATGAGTTTGATTGAAGAGTTTGGAATTATTGTATCACCGTTCGGGCCATCATAATTCAGAAGTCATTCAGTAAACGTTTGAGGAGGCTAGGCTCTTTAAACTCATAATCACCAACAACACGGTAAGAAACTAAAACCCATAGATGATAACTCTTTTAATATGAAGCCTCCTAATATTGGATATCGACACTCATCGGTGTTTAAGCGTTTTATTCAATATCTGGAAAAATAAGCCGATAAGCGTTAATTAACGTTATTGTCGGGTATTGTTTTGAATATGATTTTTTACTTTTTCAAAAGTTACATTTTAGACCCGGATGTCGGTTTTGATATTAAAATTATCATAACACCGTTCGGGCCATCATAATTCAGAAGTCATTCAGTAAACGTTTGAGGAGCTAGGGCACTTTAAATCGTAAACCCAACAACTCAGTCAGAACGTAATACCAAGATGAAACTCCTTAATATGAAGCTCCCTAGTATTGTGGTATGATATGAATCCGGGACATGATTTTTGAAAGCACATCGATGATGAATGATATAATAGTTATAACATAAGCAGTTTTAAGCATTTTATTCAATATCTGGAAATGTTAAGCACGTCAAGCGTTAATTAAAGTTATGTCTTGTAATGTTTTGAATGTGTTTTTATACTTTTTCAAAATGTTACATTTTAGACCCTTGAGTTTGAAAAGTGGCAGAATATACCCTTGGAGTTTGCACTTTTACGACTTTGGTCCCTCAAGTTTAAAAGATATACCAAGTAAACCTTGTACTTTAAAAAGTGACATAATAGACCCTTGTAGTTATAACTTTGATAAAATGACACTTTTAGTCCTTTTAGTTATAAGTTTCTGAAAGTTACGATATATACCCCTTGCATGGATAATTTTTACAAAACATGTCCAAATTGCCATGCAAGCTTATTTTAACATTTCAATAGACATTTATAAGTTATAATAAACTAAAATATGAAGATTTAACACAACGCAAGTTTAAATTAACGATTCGTTAAGCTAGGAAGCAAAACGGGTCATATTAGGGTTTTAAAATGAAAACGCGCGGGTTTTAAGCTCAAATTCTTTCATGACTTATCAAAGCACTTATTTTAATGTTAGTTAAGCTTATTGGGATAGATTATAACAATAGTTTACAAGCTTAGCTTATAGATTAAGCAAAAACATGAAATTAGGGTTTCGGGTGTACGGTTTTGGATCAAAAAGGTATAACACATAGGTTTTTGAGTTCAAAGCTTTATATTATGATTTTAGCATGATAATATGAACATTATAAGGGTATGAATGCATAATATAAGCTTAGAGAACCTGGTCTTGAGCTTATAGCTTAAAATGGGTTGGAATGAGGACTTTTAGCTTCGTACGCCTAGAATAACGACTCTGGGGCTTCGTTTCTTGGTTTCTTTTGCTTCCTTTCTGAACTTGAGCCTTCTTAAGACCTCTTAGGATCTATTAGAGCAAAGTATTGCTTCTATGTAAGGGTTATAGAGGAGGAAGTGGGGGATGAAGAAAAATGAAGTGTTTTGGTTCCTATTTATAGGCGAATTGAACTTGGAGGCCAAGGGAGGTTATGAAATCTGAAGAGGACATGTAGGAGGTCTAGAGGGTGATGAGGAGGGTCTAGTAGATGTGTTGTTTAAGCTAGAAAGTAGCCATGATGTGTTGGCTTGTTCCTTTGATGTCGTGGCTAAGAAAGGAAGAAACAAGAGACCATGTGCCAATTTTTATATCAAAAATGGACTAGATATTTGTGTGAGGTGCTTGTAAGCAGCTTAGGGATGAAGGAGCTTAGTCATTGAGGTGCTTGTTTGCAATATAGAACTTTAAAATGGGTTAAAATGTGAAAAAGGGGTATACGGGTCCAATTAGGGCTCATAAGAGTTCGGATTGAGTTTTCTAGCTTGTAATTCGTGTACATTTGATTAAGAATGATAGGTTACTGATCCTAAGACTTATATTAAGGATTATAATCAAAAGTTGATAGGTGGTTTGGGTTAAAATGGGTAGAAAATGAGTAAACGGGTCAAAAGTTCCAATTAGGGCACAATTAGGGTTTTCTAGATTTATTTCTTGTACATTGTTGTTAATATGGTGAAATAATGATGGAATGTGATTGATAATGTTGTAATTTATGTTATTATAACTTATTTGAGAGTTGGTTTGGGTTTACAATGGATAAAAATCAAGAAACGGGTCATGATTTAGAAACTAGCTCGGTTTTAGGGTTTAGGGTTTTGAATTAGGGTTTTGAGTGTAAAAAGATGTATGAAAGTTTATGAATAGAATAATTAGGGTTTACACATTGTATATTGAGTGTAGTAGCTTGTACACAAGTGGTGGTGAAGAGATTAGAATGAAAACGGAGGTAAAACGGCTATTTTGGAGATCATACTTAATGACTTGTATATTGAGCTTTTAAGGACTTGTACTTTGATTTGAAGAGATTTTATATTTCAAATGAGATGTTATATTACTTGTACATATGCTTTAGTAGCTTGTGCATTCACTTTAGATGTTAATCCTTCATGGAATTAGGGTTTAAAGGCATACGATAACGGTTTAAAGCCCGTTTTGATATAACGTTGCGAATGGTACATTATAGGAATAATGTACTTTGTAAAAATGATATTATGATATTGACTTGATATATTATGATGATTGCTTGACATATATGAAGATAGGATTGCCATATGTAGGTTGCCTGAGCCCGTTAACTTTAGTTATGCAAGAAATGTTGTACATCGAGATATTGGCAAAGTAAGTAATGTAATAAAGCGAAAAATTTCCCTGAAAAAGGTGAGTTCATATATAATTGATAGATTGTACATCATCTAACTTAATAGATGGATATTTACATTTATGAAAATTACGGGTTGTTATAGTCCCCCATCCTTACAGAAATCTCGTCCCGAGATTTAATTGAATTTCGAAGAGATGATTGAAAACAGATGAGGATATTTAGCACGAATTTTATCTTCGCGTTCCCATGTAAACTCTGGTCGCACTTTTAGAGTTTCATCGCACTTTGATTATAGGAATACGACTTCGCTTAAGTTGCTTGATTTCACGATCCATAATTTCCACTGGTCCTTCTACAAAGTTGAGTTTGTCGTCGAGTTAAAGTTCTTTTATTGGAATGATGAAAGATTCATCGGATAAGCATTTCTTGAGATTAGAAATGTGGATACTACTAAGCTTTTTAGGAAGCTCTAGTTTGTACGCCACTGGGTCAATTCGTTCAAGAATTTTGAATGGTCCAATGTATCGGGGATTAAGCTTTCCTCATTTTCCGAATCGAAAGATACCCTTACGGGGTGATACTTTTAACATAACACGATCGCCAACTTGAAATTCTAAAGGCTTTCGCCTTACATTGGCGTAACTTCTTTGTCGATCTCTTGCAGCTTGCAAGTGTTGACGAATTTGTATGATCTTTTTAGTGGTTTCTTGAATTATTTCTGGTCCCGTAAGTTGAGAATCTCCAACTTCGGCCCAGCAAACAGGTGATCTACACTTTCATCCATAAAGTGCTTCGAACGGTGCTGCCTTGATACTGGCATGATAACTGTTATTGTAGGAAAATTCTACCAATGGTAAATGTTTATCCCATCCTTTCCCGAAATCTATAACACAAGCTCGTAGCATGTCTTCGAGTGTTTGGATGGTTCTTTCACTTTGTCCATCAGTTTCAGGATGATATGTTGTACTCATGTCTAGTTGAGTACCCAAAGCATTTTGCAATGATTGCCAAAATCTGGATGTGAAATGACTGTCATGATCCGAGATGATAGAGATTGGTACGCCATGTCGAGAGACTATTTCTTTGATGTATAACCTCGTAAGAGTTTCCATACTATCAGTCGCTCGAATGGGTATGAAATGTGCTGATTTGGTAAGACGATCGACAATGACCCAGATGGCATCATGTCCGGTTGAGGTTTTGGGTAGCTTTGTAACGAAATCCATTGTTATCCTTTCCTATTTCCACATAGGAATTTCCGGTTGTACCAATAAGCCAGATGGCTTTTGACATTCTGCTTTAACTCTAGAACATGTCAAACATATGCTAACATATTTTTGCGATGATTTCCTTTATGTTAGGCCACCAATAGAGTTTCTTTAAGTCGTGGTACTTCTTATTAGAACCCGGGTGAATAGAATATTTTGATTTATGAGACCTCATGCCTGATTAAGTCCTCTCAGACCACCAAAAGTGGTAACCAGCTTGGTTTTTTGATACATAACAGAGTTCCATTAGGACTGAATTTCAAATGATTTTTCCATTCCTCTAGGTTCTCATTTTAGACATATTCTTTCATTTGATAGCTTCATTTGGGTTTTGAGAATTTAAGATGGAAATTTTTGGAGTGAACGTTTTAGATTAATGCTCGAACTCCGGAGATGTTTGATCATTCTTTTCGACATAAGGCATCTGCTAATAAGACAACATTTGCCTTTATGTTGGAGAGTTGCGACACCGGGATGATAGCAAATATCACAATCATAATTTGCGAGTAATTCTAACCATCGGCATTGCCTCATATTCAATTCTTTTTGACGAAGAATATGTTGAAGGCTTTTGTGATCAGTGAAAACTATACACTTTGTACCGTATAGATAATGTCTCTAGATTTTAAGAGCGAATATTACTGCTCCTAATTCAAGATCATGAGTGGTATAGTTTTCTTCATGAGGTTTGAGTTGTCGAGATGCATAAGCAATGACTTTTTCTCTTTGCATTAATACAGCTCCTAACCCTTGAAGGGATGCATCATAGTAAACGATAAAATTATCGTTTCCTTCTGGTAATGCTAAGATTGGTGCTTCACAGAGTTTTTATTTAAAGAGTTGAAAAGCTGATTCTTGTTCTTCGCCCCAGATATAATTCTTGTTTTTCTAGGTTAATTTAGTCAAAGGCTTTGCAATTTTTAAAAAACCTTTGATAAATCTTCGCTAATAGCCAACGAGTCCTAAGAATTGACGAACTTTTGTGGGTGTAGTGGGAGATGTCCAATTCTTAACAGCTTTAATCTTGGCAGGGTCAACATGAAGTCCTTGACTATCGATGAGATGACCAAGAAATTGTACGATATGAATCCAGAAATCACATTTAGAGATCTTGGCATACAATTTCTCTTTTCGGAGTAATTACAAGATAACCCTGAGATGATTTTCATGTTCTTCTTTGTCGCGAGAATAGATAAGAATATCATCAATGAACACAATTACGAATTTATCCAGATAAGGTTTACAAACACGGTTCATGAGATCCATGAACACAGCAGGTGCATTTGTTAAACCAAATGGCATGACTTGAAATTCATAGTGTCTGTATCTCGTTCTGAAAGCAGTCTTAGGAATATCTTCTTCCTTTACTCTCAGTTGATGATAACCTGATCTTAAGTCGATTTTTGAATAAACACTTGAACCTTAAAGTTGATTGAATAAGTCATCGATCCTGGGTAATGGATACACATTCTAAAAGATTCGTCCTTCTTTTTAACAAATAAGATAGGAGCTCCCCAAGGTGATGTACTTGGTCGAATGAAACCTCGGTCGGTTAGTTCTTGAAGTTGGTTAGATAACTCCTGCATTTCTGAAAGAGCCAATCTATAAGTTGTTCGAGCTACAGGAGCTGCTCTGGGGATTAAGTCGATTTAGAATTCTACTTGGCAAACAGGAGGAAGACCAGGTAGATCTTCAGGAAAAACATCTGGAAATTCTTTGACTACGGGAATGTCTTCTAGTTTTCTTTTTTCGTTCTGATGTCTTCACCATTACTTTACTGAATCCATGAAAACCTTAACAACCCTCAGATAGAAACCTTTTTGGTTTTATACAAGAAATGAGATTTTAGTCGAGTTTACCTTCGATCACCTCGAATGACTAGAGTTTCACACCGTTGATGAGGAATGTGAACCACTTTTTCACACAGAGAATTATTGGCAAGATACTTGATAACCAGGTCCATACCATGACCACGTCGAAACTACCAAGCTTAATTGGCATGAGATCGGATTTGCGAAAGGTTTGATTAGGCAGATTTACAGTGCAGCCATATAAATAACAGTGTTTGTGCTTACTAAGTTTCCGTCAGCCATTTCGATATCATAAAAGGTATCTATTGTAATAGACGGAATATTTAGCTTAGAGGCAAGAGATATGGATATAAAAGCTTCTAATCACTTCGAGGAAATCAAACAATACATTGAACTAAATGCTGATTTAATAGAAACATACCCGTAACTACGTTCAGGTCTTGTTGAGTATTCCTATCTTTCAGCATGTATGCTCTTCCTTGGGCATTGATGTTGGTCTTGCGGCACTGATTTGTATAATGCCCTTTTTCTCCACAGGCATGACATACAACTGTTATTGGTAGTTGATTACTTCCAGTAACTGGCTTCTTGTTTTGGTAGTTCTTGCTCAAATGGCCCACCTTGTTGCAAATATTACATTTGCCAGTACAAGGTCCGGTGTGATGTAAATTGCATCTCTTGCACAAAGGGAGTTCTCTGGCATACCTACCATTTTCAGATGGAATAACCCACAAGGCTCTAACCAAGCTCTTGCCTTCGATTTTTGTTGTTGAGAATGTTGTAGCAATTTTTAGTGTTGCGGTAGTTGTTGTAGCTGCGGAGCTTTTGTTAAAGTTCTTACTGTCGTCCAAACTTCTTTTTTTGTCACTCGATACTTGCATTGGAGTATGCTTAGTTCCTTTATCCCTTAACTTTGGGCTATATGATGGCTTCCTCTAAAGGTTTGAGGTTTAAAGGCAGTAACATACCTTCATGCTTCGAGTAGGTCCTCGATAAAAGCTTCCAAGAGTTTATCGTTGTTTGGCACCATGTTTGGACATAGAACCGTTAATTCTTAGAATCTTCTAACATAAGGTTTAAGATCATTTCCCTTTACAATCAGATTGTAAAGTTCTTCTTCTATCTTCCTGATTTCAGTCCGGGGACAATACTTATTCGTCAGAAGCATTTTTAGCTCAGTCCAGGTGATTTGATTGGCTTGCTCTATTCCTATAGGTTGGGCATATGCATTCCACCAGGACAAGGCATCATCAGTTAATGTACCAGTAGCAAATGTTACTTTGTTTTCTTTGGCACATCTGCTATGAGAGAATACTGATTCGGTTTATTCAAACCAGCGAATAAGGCCTACTGCTCCTTCCGTACCATTAAAGTAGAAAGGTTGACAGCTAATCAACTCTTTGTAGTTTCCCGTTTTCACTGCAGGAATTCTAGTAGGACCGGTGTTCCTGTTGGGATTACTAGCACTTGTCATTGTCGCAGCTTGAGCATCTAGAGCTGAGGTGATACTATCAGCAACTAACTTTCTAATGGCATCTTGAGTCATAGCCGGTGCTTCCGTTGTTGATGCTCTTTTTGGAGGCATTCTATCAACAAAAAATAACACGTAATAAGAATGATATCACAAGTATAATGCTTATTCTTCTTTAAAATGATTAAAGAGAAATGCTTATGTTTTGAAATGCTTAAAGAATAATGCTTCATTTAAGCATTTTTAACAATGGTGATATCTAAATGTATGGAATGATGGAACGAACGATAGATATAATGATGAATAATGATAGATGACTAAGTGGAAAGAAACAATAAGGTAGAATAAAGGATAGCCTTTGTAATTCTAGAATAACTTGCCTAAATACAATAACAAAGTCAAGAAAGACAAGTGTTTTTTTAATTTAAACCACACATCTCGAGGCTAGGTTAAAGCTAAAAACTTGAAATTAAACTAGAAACTGGATAATCCTTCCATGCAATCATAGGAGTTTTGATGATGGAGTACAATGATTTTTCTATGTCTTCTTGGAGATGAGTTTCCATATCTCGTTTGATAAACCTTCTCCAAATTAGCAACCTATAGCGGGCTAAGAAGAAATTTTATGTTGCATCTCTAATTGCTTTCTCTGATTTGTACGAGAAACGATGTATCGCTTGCTGAAGTTATGGCTTCCAGAGCATCAAAATCTCATTTGAAAAATACAGTTCCTTTTCCGATGTCCTTCGATTCCATTTAAATATGCTTCGCATACTTCGATGAGGATTGCAATCCAAGCTATTTAAGATATCCAGGATTGCTCCTCATTTCGCTCGATAGTTTTGATTTTTCGAGAGGTTCCGCTAATTACGTAAAAGTTTAAGGTTGGAAACGGCGGGTAGAAGAAGATGATTTTGTTGTGATAGCAGTCCTTCTGGAACGAAAAAATTCTTGATTTTAGGTGTGTATTGATAATTGGAACGATTGGGATTGCGTGACTTTTTAGTATAGAAACCTTGAACAAATCTTTCATGTAAGGATCAAACGGGAACTAATGTGATAGGGTCGTGAAGTACGGACAATTCCAAATGAATTGGAAGCACTAGAGTAAGTTTTCCCTAGAGAGGTTGGGATATAATTTAGAGAAGCTGGAGGAGCATAGTTTAGGAAATTGGAAGAAAAGGCATCCTCTAAATTGGCAGTAGGATAGTCGGGGGAAGACATCGTTCTGCTTAACAACCTAGCAGTAAATAATATAAGTTATTTTATTTAGTAATATAATAGTTATGCAACTTTCTTGGATGGAAAAAGAAAAGTAGTTATAGTTAAGGTTTTAACCTTGTTCTCTATAACGTAGGCTCTTGATACCAAATCTGTAACACCCCCGACCCCCATTTTAAATATAGCACAACGAAACTAATCAGGGGGTATTACTTCCAAGGTACATACAGTCATAGATCATAGAAAATGACTAAAAAAGAGCGTTATTGAAATAATTTATAGTTCATTATTTTCTTCAGAGTTTTACAAACAGAGGTTCCAAAATCTATTACAGTAAAGTTTGAATGACTAACGGTATTTCCATATCATGTCCTCATCCACTTGCTATATCCGTGCCATTACAGTTACACTGAGAATAAAATAGGCTAAAAAATCACACAAAGTTGAGTGAAATCAATATGTTATAAGTAAATATAATTTGAATTGCAAATTCGATATTCAATCGGGTTTACATTGATTATACAACCCGGTATTGAAAACATATTTATTATTTCCATTAGCTCATGAAACCAAAGGCCTAAGGTATGGAATATGGTTATAAGCCCCTAGCTGGTACCCTTATCTAAATACCCGCGTGATTTATAATTATGAGCGTTTGGATTTACCACGAACAGGGTACTCCAACGGGGAGTCCCCAACCCAAAATAGAATCTAATCACTCATCACTCCGCACCCAGCTAACTGCGGAGAGTAATTAACGGTTCAAGATTATGGGAAGTAAAGGCATAAGCATTACTTAGGCAATAGGTAAAAATTGAAATTATCATACAAAAATAATTGCATTTCCTGTATTATAGCAATGTATCCCCCTCGCGGGTTTTATAAAACAATTTAAATATTGAAAAAAAATGCGAGTCAATGAACACACCTGAACTTTATAGTGAAATTGATATCTAATGGGTTTTTTTAAAAAGGAATGAAGTAACGGCTTCAACACGGGCAACCTGGGGTAATATATGTCAAGTCTTAGTTTGATTGAATATATAAGTTTTTGGATATTGATGTTGATTTTGATATAAAAATTATCATAACAAAAACAACACCGTCGAGCCATCATAGTTCATAAGAGCATTCAAGTAACCGTGTGAATGAGCTAGGGCACTTTAAATCGAAACTACCCAAACAACTTAATCAGAACGAAATAACCAAATAAACTTCTTAATATGAAGCTCCCTAGTATTGTGGTATGATATGAATCCGGGACATGATTTTTGAAAGCACATCGATGATGAATGATATAACGATTAGAACATAAGCAGTTTTAAGCATTTTATTCAATATCTGGAGATGTTAAGCACGAGGAGCGTTAATTAAAGTTATGACATATAATTTTTTGGATATGATTTTACACTTTTTCAAAATGTTACATTTTAGACCCTGAGGTTCAGAAAAATTACAAATACACCCCTGAGGTTTGCACTTTATGACTTTGGTCCTTCAACTTTTATTGATATACAAAATAAACCTTAGACTTTAAAAAGTGACATAATAGACCTTGTAGTTATAACTTTAATAAAATGACACTTTTAGTCCTTTTTGTTATAAGTTTCAGAAAATTACGATATATACCCCTTGCATGGATTATAATTACAAAACATGTCCAAATTGCCACGCAAGCTTATTTTAACATTTCAATAGATATTAATAAATTATCATAAACTAAAATATGAAGATTTAACATAACGCAAGTTTAAATTAACGATTCGTTAAGCTAGGAAGTAAAACGGGTCAAATTAGGGTTTTAAAATGAAAATGCGTGGGTTTTAAGATCAAATTCTCTTATGACTTATCAAAGTACTTATTTTAACATTTTAATAGCTTATTAGGATACATTATAACAAAAGTTTACAAGTTTTAACCATAGTTTAAGTAAAAACATGAAATTAGGTTTCGGTTGGTACGATTTATGGATCAAAAAGGGGCATAACCGTAGGTTATTATCAAAGCTTTTTTTGTTTATGATTTTTTAGCAATTACATCTTACCATTATAACATTATAAAAGCAGAACATAAGCTTAGAGAACCTGGTCTTGAGCTTATAGCTTAGAAACGGGTCAGAATCGGGACTTTTAGCTTCGTATGCCTAGAATAACGACTCCTAAGCTTCGTTTCTTGGTTTCTTTTGCTTCCTTTCTGAACTTGATACTTATTAAGACATTCTTAGCACTTAATGGAGCAAAGTATTGCTGCCTATAATGGGTATGAGATAAAAGAGTGGGGGATGAGAATGAATGAAGTCCTATGGTCCTATTTATACCTATTTTTAAGAGTGGTGAGCAAGCAAAGCTTATAATCTGATCTTGACACATAGCAGAGCTAGGGTATGATGTGTATAAGCTAGAAGATGAAGTGTGGAGGGTCTATGAACTAGCTTTGATGAGTTGGTTGTATTTGGTGCTTGCCGCGACTGAAGTAAGCAAAAGTGATGCCATGTGCTCTCAATTTTGACCAAGGAATGGTCTAAGCAGGTGGATAATCTGCTTGAGTGAATCTAGAAGAGGTTCACATAAGTTATTTGCACTTGGAAGGTTTTTGAAATATGGTCAAAATGAGTTGATGAAATGGTTCGGGTCTGTTTTAAAATTAAGGTTACGACTAGGTTTTCACAAGTTTTTCAAGTCTATATTTCATGTAGAACAGAAATTAAAGATTGTTAAATATATGGAAACCCAGGTCTATATAGAAGGGATTAGCAAAGATTAGCAATTGGTTTGTAAAACAGTTAGAAATGAAGAAAATATAGTCACGGTTTGATTGGTGGCCTACGTTTAGGGTTTACTTGACATTCTTGGGTTTAAATTTTTGCAACTCTTGATTAGGAATGATGGAATACAGATCCTAGAGCTTAAATAAAGTATTATCAATGAAGTTTGGTCATTGGTTTAAGTTAAAATAGGTTGAAATTGAAAGAATAAGCCGTAGCTTGGAATTAGGGTTCATATAAGGCTTTTAGTTATATTGTTTTCTAGCTTGTCATTCCTCGAGTACAATTGTTTTAAGCATAGATGGATAAAAAGGATAAATGTTTGTAAAATTATTTTATGGTTACAATGACCTTGGATGCATACTTGAGATGAATTGTCTGAAAATGAGTAAACGGGTCAAAATCACAATTAGGGCATAATTAGGGTTTTCTGGATTTGTTTCTTGTATAATTGAAGTAGAATGATGAAATGATAATTGATTATGATTTAGAATGTTCTAATTTATGTTATTATAACTTATTTAAGTATTGGTTGAGGTTTACAATGGATAAAAATGAAGAAACGAGTCATGGTTTAGAAACTAGCTCGATTTTAGGGTTTAGGGTTTTGAATTAGGGTTTTGAGTGTAAAAAGATGTATGAAAGTTTATGAATGGAATATTTAGGGTTTATATATTATATATTAAGTGTAGTAGCTTGAACACAAGTGATGGTGAAGAAATTAGAATGAAAATGGAGGTAAAACGGCTATTTTAGAGATCATGCTTAATGACTTGTACATTGAGCTTTTAGAGACTTGTATTTTGACTTGAAGAGTTTATATATTTCAAATGAGATGTTATATCACTTGTACATATGCTTTAGTAGCTTGTGCATTCACTTTAGATGTTAATCTTTCATAAAATTAGGGTTTAGAGATATCCGATAATGGTTTAAAGCCCGTTTGAAAACGTGTAATGATATCTGCCTCATATGAGTAAGTACTTTGTAATAATAGATATTAGTGATATTGAATATAATTATGATGATTGCATTTGAACATATAACGAAGATAGGATTGCCATATGTAGGTTGCCTGAGCCCGTTAACTTAAGTTATGCAGGATATATTGCATATTGAGATATTGGCAAAGTAATGTAATGTAATAAAGCAAAAAATTTCCCTAAAAAGGGTGAGTTCATATATAACTAATAGATTGTACATCATCTAACTTAATAGATGGATATTAACATTTATGAAAATTGCGGGTTGTTATACTAGCATACGTCGAGGTCATAATATAACGGTTTCTACAACATCTCATACGTAACCCTATGGTTTATTTATCCCTACCGAGCCAACGTAGCAAGCCTTATATGTGTTTAAGGTTAATGAAATTTCTATTATTATTATGTATGGTATGTTATTTACAAGTTTTACTACATGTTTTTATTTCATGTATGTCACGACCCAAATCCTTTCATGCGTAGCACGACAAGAGCTCAGCACACGCACATATACAAGGGCCATGCATGAGCGTTGCAGGCATGTCGCATGCCTTTCATGCGAGGGTCGAGACCCTGCGCAATGTTATTCCAAATCTGACGTGTTTATTCACATATGTCAACTTTTAAACTACAAGTTGATAACATAGTATGACAACATTAAGCCATAAGGGCAACTTAACAAAGTTCCAGCAAGCGCTAAATGTCAAGGCGTGATGATGACGAGACTCCTTGACCACAACCCAAGCTTAATACTACTATATCCAACCCGACATCTCCTAGCTCTTGACCTCAACGAAGCTCGAACTCAAACCGTATAGTTTACTTCTTATTTTTTTTTCAAATTTTAGTAGTGAAAGAATTGTTCCTGCTTGGTGCCTCATTTATACACAAGGTATTTGATTGGTTACTCAAACCATAATGTAGTTTTCTAATACTGTTAGTCATTATTTTCTTTTCATAATACTATTAGAGAATCTCTACTATTCGTGCCATTTGAAATTGTATCAGTTGTATAATACCATCATATGTTAGAAATTTTCAAAGTACGAAATAGGTACAGGTGTAAGGTTTTGAATGATAGTGTATTCTATTAATATATATTGGTTGCCAAATGTATTGATTATGTCATAACATGATCAGATTATTGATTTTTTTTTTGAATATATATATATATACATATATATATATACATAGCTGGTTCCACGTGAATACTACTGTTATCGATCTTAGCTGGGTCCACACGAATAACTACCCGTTATCTGATCTACTTATCAAGAAATTTAACCGTATATGATACCAAACAACACTAACTAAGGAAAATTTGGCATACATTCTTCTTTCTTTAACAACTCCAAAATATTTCAGGTGTTCCTCGTGTTCTTTCTCATTTTTGAGGTAGTATATTAAAACCGACGAGAACACAATCACAAACTTATCCAAGTATGGTTTGCACACACGGTTCATGAGATCCATGAATACCGCAGGCGCGTTGGTCAAACCAAAAGGCATGACTCGGAACTCATAGTGTCCGTATCATGTTCTAAAAGCAGTCTTGGGAATATCTTCTTATCTAACCCTTAACTGATGATAACCAGACCTTAAGTCAATTTTTGAGTAGTTGCTGGATCCTTGCAACTGATCGAATAAGTCATCGATTCTTGGTAAGGGGTAATAATTTTTCACTGTAAGTTTGTTCAACTCACGATAATCGATACACATTCTGAAAGATCTATCTTTCTTTTTGACAAATAAGATTTGTGCTCCCCACCGAGAGGAACTCGATCTTATAAATCCTTTGTTAGAAAGTTCTTTTAGATGTTCTGCTAGTTCTTTCATCTCTGCAGGTGCAAGACGATATTCTACTTGGCGTGTCAGGGGTAATCCTGGCAAATCTTCAAGAAATACTTCTGGAAAGTCTCTGACAACAGGAACATCTTCAATTCGCCTTTCTGGGATTTTAGTTCTCCTCCTTCATCATTTGAATCAAGAGACAACTTAACATCCTTGGGTCGATGTTACTTCTGCGTTCTGATGCTAAATGACTTCTAAATCTCGATTCCGTTTTTAACTCCGCTCTTTCGCCTTGTAGCAATTAGCATTATCATTTGCCATACGGAACATGGGAACGACTTCTCAGAAACACACAACCTCCGCGCGATGCTCGGGCCATCCAATCCATTCCGAAAATAACGTCAAAACTATCCTAGTTCTATAGAAGTCAGTCGAATTTTTGAGACAGTTGATTTGTAAGTTTAAGAGTAACAAACCTTCTTAAAATGGTCGTTGTGGTTAGCGACTTGCCATCGGCTAGCTCCACACTATAATTAGTATCTAGGGCTGTAGGAGGGATGTCTATATATTTACTGAAAGCATATGATACGAAGCTTCTATCCACACCAGTATCAAATAGTATTGAAGCGTAGACATTATTGATCAGGAATGTACCATTCACCACGTTGCTATCTTTCACCACAGCTTCAGCACATAGGCTGTATACTTTTGAGCAGGATGCTTCTGCGCCTCCTTGAGTGCTGGTTTATGCTTGGCTATTTCCCCTTAGGTTTCTTTTATGTCTTCTGCCATCCATTGTTTTGAGATTTGTGGGTTTGACTCGATTTTGATTTCCACCGCCTTGAACAATCCCTATTGTTCGGGATAGACACTTTGTGCTTTATTCTTGTAATTCCTTTTTTCGCCACATCCAAAAACAAGTGACAACGCTTCCATGTCCTCTTTGGCTTCCTTGTTCTCTTTGGTTTGCCAGGACCAGTGGAGCTACGTTGTCTTTGCCTTATGTCAAGCCTTCACCACAGTTGTAACAAGCAGAGAGACATGTGTTACTATGGTGTCATCCATACTTCTGCCTGAGTAACTTGGCACATGAGAACCTTACCATCATCATAAAAACACCACATGCTGTCACTGCATGTTTGTTCGTGTTGAGGTTGCAAGTGTTTATGGTGTGTAAGTAGGTTAATAGTTATAGAGGTTTTCATTTTAGTCAGAGGCTTTTTTGCTAGGATTGCCATTATCCTCTTGTCACCCGATTTACTCCTAACCAACTCTTGGACCACTTGGTACATCAAACCTTGAGCCATGTCAATTGCTTCAGACAAGTCTACTGGTTTGGATGATGTTACATTACCCTTGATGCTCAAAGGTAGACCTTCGATGTAACGTTCTAACAACCGGTCGGTGTTGGGTACCATTTCAGGGCATAAGAGGATGAGTTCTTAGAAACGTTGATTGTAGGCAGTAAGGTTTGTACCCTTCACTTTTAAGTTCCACAACTCATTTTCCATTTGCTTGATTTCATTCCTAGGGCAGTACTTCCGAATGAACATAGCCTTGAAATCACTCCAAGGTGTGGCATGAGCGGTATCGAGGGTAACAGAATGAACATACACGTTCCACCAAGTTAAAGCACCATCTAGCAGTGTGCTAGAAGCAAATTTGACTCGGTCACCTTCGGCAACGTTGCTAATCCCAAATTGAGACTCTAATTTCTTAAACCATCGGGTTAAGCCTACAGCACCTTCAGTACCACGAAAGTTTTCATGCATAACTGAACAGAATTCCTTATAGTTGCATGTTTTGTTCTGGGAAGAGTTGGATCCTAGGTTGTTCTCTTCTTGAGTGCTTGCAGCATGAGTCACAGCGGCAGCTGCGAGTGCTTCAGCAACTCTTGTGGCAATGAGCTGGTTGAGCATCTGAGTGTCAATGCCACTGTTGATATCCACATTGTTTCGGTTGGTCGAACGGTTGACTGGAGGGTTCCGGTTGACAGTTGGGCGTCGTCCGGGTGCCATTTTCTATAAGAGGGACACTAAAAATGATAGTTATGACATGTACAAGAGTTATATGCGTAAAGATAGTCACGTTGTTACAAATGGCATATCTTTTGAAATCAATACTATTATTATTCATAAACATGATACTTATTTCAAAGAGTAAAAGGGGTACAAGAGTTCACTAGCCGTGACAAACCTATAGCTTAGTGGTTGTACAAAAGACATAAATAAAACTAGTTGTAGATTTGCTGGATCACTTCCTCGAGTGCCTCCTTCCTCTTCTATCGTGCTTCCTCCTGAGAATTACTAGCACGATCCTTCGCATCCTCGCACATTTTCCTAAGTTGAGTAATCAATTCGTCCACCGATAGTATCTCCAACGAACTTTCCTCAACTTGGGGCTTCACATCCCACAGTGTCATGAAGGCTTCTAACTCCTCTAAATAGGAATTTGGGTAACGATCCATGTCTTTGAGAATGGTATACAACTGTCCTCTAAGGCGCGTCATGCATAAGATCAAGGCTGTCTTAGGTACATGCATCGAATTCTGACCAGTTTCTGTTAGAGCTTCCTCTCTTTGGGTGGGGTCCGTTTCAGCAATCATCCGCTGGTAAGTAGCCATCGTGAATAGGGATGAAGGTGAGGGTGGTGGAGTAACAAGATCAAGTTGATAATCATCAAGGTTAATAGCAAAAATTCAGGCACGTTCAGCAAGATTTGGCTCAATGGGCAAAACAGACATACGAGCGGTACGTCTGATAGTTAGGGAAAATGATGGTACAAATGGCAAAATAAGTAATTCGAGAGTAGGACGTCTCCTGTGATACACCTGAGAGAGTGTGTTAGGGAGTCTGGGAGGTACCAGTGTAGTGTTATTGGTGTGTCTCAATTCATCCGAGTTTGACATGTCGTTGAGACAAGAAAATATGAAGTAAGGATATATATATATTTCAAAATACGCATAGTTAAGCCTATTTAATACACATGTAACCCATATTAAGTATATGTATCTCATATATGTCTATTTCACATGTATCCCATTTTAATATATATGTACTCCCTTGATTGTTGATTCCTATGTACCCCATATTGAGAAACCAACAATGACAGACAATAGAAGCATAATAAGCATGTTAAGCAGATAAGTAGTTATAGTCTAGTGCTACCTAATGCAACCTAGTTCTCTATAATTCAGAGCTCTGATACCAATCTGTCACACCCCTAAAATATCAGAGTATAATGGTAGCCGAGGGCATGTGACTTCATGATTATCATACTTCTAAGCAATACAGAACGACCTTTATATGAGACGTTTTAAGAAAACGGATCACTTGAATTAGGAAATAATAAATTGTTTAAACATTCAGCGGAAGCATAAAATAGACAATACGACATTGTTTTAAATAGTACAAGTGATCTTCGGATAACGGGAAAATGACTGCAATGCATGAGACTTCATATAGCATCTTCATTCTTAATACCTGAGAAAACATTGCTAAAATGTCAACATAAAGTTGGTGAGTTCATAGGTTTGTTTAAGCAAAAAAAATGTAGTGTTTATGAATCACAAGATTTTACCCGTATATGACAATATAACAGATACAAAGTCATATAATTTGCATTACTATTGTCTAAGCTCATGACACCAAAGCGTTATCATATAACAACAATGAGTAAATGCCCTTGCAGGTGTCTAACCCGGGGCACCCGTAGCCTGACTCAAATGAAACTGTGTTTGCTTGATTAATGTCAGTCCAAGACAAATAGGGATGTCACACCCGATAGATCTATCCATAACATTCGCGCTTACGAGGAATTAATGGTTCATGATATATCGGGCAAATAGCAACTTGGGTTAAATCGGGACTTAGACCCGCACATATACAAGGGCCATGCATGGGTGGTGCCATGCATGTCGCATGCTTGTCATGCAAGGTCGAGACCCTCGTCTAGTTTTGCCAAAGTCTTGACGTGTTTATTCATGTCGTACCTTAAACTACAAGTTGATAACATAGTATGACAATATTAAGCCCCAAGGGCAACTTACAAAGGTCCAAGTATCGCTAAATGGGTCGAGGCGTGATGATGACGAGAAGCTTGAACCAACCCTTGGTTAATACTACTCTGAACCCGACGTCTCCTAGCTCTTGACCTCAACGAAGCTCGAACTCGAACCGTATAGTTTACTTCTTGTTTTTAGTAGTGATAGAATCGTTCGTGCATGGTGCCTCATTTATACACAAGGTCTTTGATTGGTTACTGAAATGTTGCATGTGGAATAATCCTATACGACTATTGAACCATAATGTAGTTTTCTAATACTGTTAGTCATTATTTTCTTTTCATAATACTGTTAGAGAATCTCTACAATTCATGCCATTTGAAATTGTATCAGTTGTATAATACGCATCATATGATAGAAATTTTCAAAGTAAGAAATGGGTAGGGCAGTGTGTAAGGTTTTGTAATGATAGTGTCTTCTTATTATATATATTGGTTTCCATATGTATTTATATGCATACATATCTGATATGGATTTTTTTGAATATATATATATATATACATATATATATATATACATATATATATATATATATATACATATATATATATATATACATATACATATATACATATACATATACATATATACATATACATATATATATATACATATACATATATATATATACATATACATATATATATATATATATATATATATATATATATATATATATAATTTATTTTATCTTGGTTGAATCCAATTATAGTTGTCATGGTTATAAATTTATATATAGGCGGTTTTACAAGGTGCTACAAGTAAATGGCCTCGTTTCACAAAAATGAAATAAGTATGTTTTTATCATTACGCGTTCTAAAATATCCTTTTAGACACAGAGTAATAATGATGATATTAACGTGCAAATTAAACTTTCTATGACAAAAAGTAATGCATTTATGATCATAAAATGACTCCTTGTTGAAATTAACGGTAAATTTGCAAACTTGCAATACATGACTTTTACTTAATGAAAAGAGAATTTAATTTTTCTTACGAGTTGTCACATAAGCACAAGTTACAAATATATAATTCTTAACATATAAACCCTAAACTAACCTAAATCCTAACCCTAGCTCGTCTTAAAACTAAAACCTTAATCCTAAACCTTAAACCTAGTTCAAAAACCTTAAACCCTAAACTAGTCAAAACTAAACTTTAACCTAGCAAGCACCACCATGACTCACCGCCTTGATAAGAACCTCCATCACCACCTTGTCACCACCCTTGATCCCCAAGATTAAGCACCTCGCCACCTCACCACCTCCTTGTCACCCTTGCACTCCAAGCGAACCACCTCACTACCACCTTTGTAAACCGAACCCCTCCAAACCTCCACACATTTCATAGCTAGTTCTTAGCCCTTCCTAATCACCCTATGGCTTCCTTTAGTCACTACTCTAGTACCCTTAGCCACCACACCAAGTAAACTTGGTCACCAAGGGTGGTTCGCACACTATAAATAGCCAAGACCCTATACACTTCAATCACACCTCAAAAACTTATCACACACTCAAATGGAGTTCTAAACAAGACCAAGGAAGATCAAGGAAGGAAGTACAAGCCAATTTGAAGCTAATAATCAAGAAGGAAGAAGCCATTGAAGTCATTTCTAGGCGTTCGACCCCAAATAAGCTAATTCGACCCATATAAGCTCAAGTAAACTCAAAAACTTGTTCAATAAAGCTCATATTCTATTTTAGATCTTTCATAAGCTTTGTTAAATCCTATGTAAACTCTTGGTTACGCTCTTGAATCACAAACCCACATGATTTGGTTTTCCTAAACCAAACGTGCCCATTTTTGAGTTTTAAGCTCATAAGCTCTTTTGATAAGCTATAAGCTCGTAAAAATTATTTATTCTAGCTTATTATAATAAGTTATAACATGCAAATTACTTTCTATATTGAAAAATATCAAGATTATGAAATTTGGACTAAAATCGCAAATATTTTCATGCACAAGGGTATATATTGTAAATTTTTGTAATTTTATAGTTTTGGGCCAAAAATGTCATTATCTTAAAATTATAACCAAGAGGGGCTTTTTTGCCAAGCTTAAAGTCAAAGGTTTATGATATATAGACTTAATCTATATAGGATTAAATTTGCAAAAATATATAATCTAGGTATATATTGCCAATTTTGCATACTTACAAATATAAAATAAAAGTAATTTATATAAATTTTTATTGCGCATCAAACTATAACAAGTCCAAAAATTTGTGCATCAAAATTTTTTTGTGCATCAAAATTTCTTTTTTTGCCGACGCATTATAAATCAATTATATTATATATTTAACGTAATTTATCATCGACTAGCTTTTGAAGAAACTTAAAATCTTATCGTATCACGTTACTAGAGAATTTCATGTGAGGGGTTTCATTTGAGTATACTTTTTGACGAGTTTGCTGGATTTACGATTTAAAGTGTCCTGGTTCCTTAAACGTTTACTGCATGACCTCTGAATTATGATAGTCCGGATAGTGATACAATATTTACCATAAATAAATCAAAGCAATATGTATGTTAAACTTCATGAAGTTTTGAAACATAAACAATCAAACTAAGACTTGACATATTACCCCAGATTGCGTGACGAGACTGTTTACATTTCATTTGATACAGAACTTTCCCGCCCGAGTAGATAACATCGTACTACCATACGGACGCATTTTATTTGATATACTTTTGACATCAATCAGATTTCCCTGTTAAGGTGAGTTCATAGCCTCGCCTTTAAATCTTTTGAATATTTCATAAACCCGCGAGGGGGATACATGCTATAAACTATGAATACAAGTGTTTTTCCAACTATATGCTATCCTAATATATTATTGCCTAAGTCCCATTATGCCACAAGTCCCCCACATCATGGACCATTAATCACCGTAACGTGAACGCAAGTATTGTGGATAGGCATATTGGAACTGACAAATCCCGTTTGTGTTAGTCAGATAGGTAACCAAGCGCACTATATTTGAAAATTCAATAGGTATATGTCAATTACATACACGGGGGCCATTATTATCTTATTTATATCATGTTTGATTGATATATACTGGTCAGTTTTGAGTGCCATGATCTTAGTGCAATAATACTGTTTTCCATGATAATTGTATTCGTTACAATTATTACTGTTATGGGTGTATAACAATGTAACCCACTGATTAGGATGACTTGTATTCAAACTATTTATCATAAACCTATGAATTTCACTCAACCATTATGTTGATCTTTTTAGCATGTTTATCTCAGGAAATTGAGAAACCTATGGCACGGAGTGGCACGGACTTGAAGATGGCTAAACTGTTATCACTCAAACTCTATGTTTCTAGATTTTAGGACCTCTCTTTTGTAAAACTCTGATGAATAATTGAATGATAACTAAATTTTCTAAAACGTCTCTTTACGAGTCGTTTTCTATGATTATGTCTGTTGCACTATGAAGTAATACCCCAGATTAGCTTCTGCTGCTATATTTGTCAAAATGGGGGTGTTATACTAGTTTTGTTAGATTACATCTAAAGATAAGTGGCAATAATAGAAGACATCTAAGGATAATGATGCCATGGTACTCGAAAGCAGTCGACAAAAAATCTAATGAGAGCTTGTATGAGTACAGTTTATAGAAGGTTGTTGGTTCTTCCAATGGCCGTGTATGCTTCTCTCATATTCGATTAGATGCTCTAACTGTGCTATTCAATCCTTGGACTACAGAGGTTACAAAACTGCCAATGGCACCCTTACTTCCTGCAAAGGTTAGTGGTTTGTTGACTTTGAATTTTGATTATGATTCATACACAAATGATTACAAGGTTGTTATTGCTATCAAGAAAAGTTGGTACGAGTCACTCGTTCAGGTCTTGTCCTTGAAATCAAACACTTGGAAACTTATTGGACAATTCGATTATTTGTTTTGTCATAACAAGCCTGGTATCTTGTGCAATGGGGCACTTCATTGGTATGTGTTTGATTATCATTTTAATGCCGGTACAACTTCAAAGAAAGTCACCCTCTCTTTTAATTTATCCTGGGAGAAATTTTTAGTCTTCCTTGAACCTAATGACAAAAGATATGACTCTTCTTTCACCACATTCAGTATCTTGGAAGACCAACTATGCATATTTTCTGATGACAATGTCCTCCCCCGTGACATATGGGTAATGAGAAGCTACAATGTTCAAGACTCGTGGGAACTATTGTCTAATGATTGCGAGATCAAGTACGAGGTTATACAATATATGAATAAGCTTGATTGATATTCACCTAAAAAGACGACAATGAGTTTCTTTTGTAATCATAAAAACAAATTCTCGTCAAGGGCCTTGAAATATATTAGTGCTTCGAAATTTGTGCCAAGCCTTGTATCTCCGCTATATGTTCTTATCGGGAGACGAAGCCAATTAAAGAATTTAATGAGTATTGAAGTGTGGAGTGCCGAGGTTGGTTTTACTTCACAATCCTTTCTTTTGATACAATATTCTACCCTACACAATTTTATTTTATTTACATTGTTTTTATTTTTATTGCTAATTCCCTTTAGGCTTTATGCGTTAAGCAGCCTCTCTTGTGCCTTTTGTTTTTGTCTTGGGCCTAGGCCCCCTATTACGTTCCCTTCGCATAGATATTTGTTGCTCGCTTAGGTCTTGGTTTTTTTATTTGCCTTTAGCCCCTTTTCTTTGCTAGTGTTTTTTCTAGGTGCCCTTGCCTTTTGGCATTTATTCTTTTATGCTTGTATGTTTATGCTTGTGCCCCCTTGTTCCTATAGCTCTTTATCTTGTCTTTATTATGTGTCCGCTAGGGGTGTATGCTTTTATATGTTTACACCCTTTTTTTCCTAGTTATTCAGTTGGTTTTTTTTACTATTTGCTTTGTATGCTTGTATGTTTGTTTTCCGTCTTTTGACCGCTCGTCTACTTTTCCTTGCTATTATCACCCTCACACGGCACATATTTCTTTTGAGTCCTTTCACCAACAGACTTTTACTTGCCAGAGGTTTTCCCGAAAGCAGTCTCCCTACTTTCGGGTTTACCCTGAGGTAGGGGTTGGATTTGTCTACATTCTACATACCCAATCCCGCTGGATTGGGTATGTTATAGCATAAAGTGCTTAAATATCAAAATTGTGAAAACAGAAAAAGTAAGCAATGCCAAACCCCCGCTATATGTACGGAATAGGGAATTCAAACACTTGATTTTTTCTTTTCTTTCAAATGGAGATTTATGATTGGCTAATGCCTTGACCTCAAAATGGTTCGAGTCCGCAACTTAAATGCTTTATAATATAGAGATAGTTATTTTTCAGATTGTTCTATTTTTTTAGATATGTAAATTGAACATTGATCGTAGTTGAGCCTTATATATATACTTTTCTAAGGTTCCTGAAGGAGAGTGCCCACACGTGCCGACAAAGAGAAGGAAATTTGTTAAGGCTGATGAAGAGGTAAAAATGCGTATTTTGCTGTCTTTTATTCTACAACTTGTACCTAGTTTATAATTGGTTCTCCTTTTTAAACTTTCGAAAACAATTGCAGGAAAAGGGAGGGATTGAGGAATTCTATAGGCGGGAAGTTGGCGAGACTGAGAATTTGTATCTGCATGGAGATGGCGAGACGGCGAGACCTAAGTTCTTTTTATTTCTACGTACAAGTCTTACCTGCTTTGGATTTTGTTATAAATTTAGACTCTTGAAAATTGCTTGAAAATTAATGTGCAGCAAAATAGAGATTGAAGACAGAGGGAGTCACACCATACCTCTTTGTGCTGAAAGAGGGTAATAAGTAATTATCGACATCCTTATTAATCTTTTAATGACTTTAATATTCTTTAGAATACACATAGGTATTCAAAGGCAGCAAAGTTTTAATTTATTTTCTATCTACTTGTATGTTGCTAAATTAAATGATTCATCTTAGCACTGTCATGAATTTATTACTTTTATCTATACTTATTATAAAGGAGATTTACCCATTTCTTGAAAAGTTGAAACTTGAAAATGTATTTAAAGAAAGATTGAAACATTGGCTGTAAATGATTTAGTTGAAAGTTATAGATGGCAACTAATAAATATGAATTGAAGAATTGAAACTGCCAATGCTATCATATATAAACTAACTACACACATAATAAAATTCCCACACTACCCTCTTTTTCTCTCTATAAAATAAAATATCCTCATGACCACCATAGCTTATTCTGCCGCCGCCACTCTCACCGCCACCACTGCCATCTGATTCTGCCACCAACACTACCAATGTTTCGAGGTGGGTGGTTTCATTGGTGCTTTGGTGGTTTTGGTGGCTTTGGTGGCGAATTTGTGGTATTGGTGGTGCTTTGAAATTTTCTTGTGTGGCTTTTGACCATATATGTTTGGATCTAAGCGTTGTTTCCGCTGTCATATACGTCCTCTGTTACCACCATGTCGGGTTTTTTTGGATCTATTGGGGGCTTATCTTTTCTAGATATGAGCCTATGTGTTGGTTTGGATGGTTTTTGGTTTAAGTTATTACGCCTTTACTGAATTTGGTAATGTATTTGGTGTTTGATTTGTGCTTACCAACAAAGCCATAACCTTTAGAATTTCCACCACTGGTTACTTTCCAGAAGGGGTGAAATAATCAGACATATTAACAAGTTTAAAACCACAAAAGAAATATACGTCCAAACCTCAAAATTATACACAACATACTCGAATAAGCCGGTTTTTATGGTATACGTTAAATCCAGTGATTCCAAGGGCTGGTGCTTCTTTGATAAATTTGAGGGTTGTCTCTAACAACGGCCTACAATAGATAAATTTTTTCAATTTTTGCTTATTGGTATTCTTACAAATCAAGCTTGTTATCACTGATGTGTTATCCTAATGGTAAACAACTGATCCCATCACAAGAACTATCACACTGAATGGACTAAACGCAGATGCATAAGCAAGACCTCTGTCTTTCATTATTAGTCTTTGAGTGTAATAAGTTAGATCTGATGACTGGATTTTTTAGGAGTTTGAGAACCTTGTAATCAATGTCTGTCTATATCCAAGTAAAATACTCTAGTTAAACTTGTTTAACTTTCGAATGTTACCCCTAATCAGAGTACTATTTACAAAACTCAAAGTAACCTAAGAAAAGTAACTTAAGGAACACTTGTATCTATTGTTTTAAACAAATGCACATCTGTGCTGAACAAATAGCACATTTGTGCTGAACACTTGTATCTTTTGTCTATATTTTTTAGAATTTGAATTGTATGAGTATTTATCCATCAGTACATGAGGTATACGTTCATATTGTTGCGTTGCAAAATTATACTTACAGAAGAAGTGTGATCAGGTATATGTTCGTCTTGTTGGGATTTAACAATCTAGGTAACTAGTTTAGCTATGAGTACGCAGCGGATTGGACCTAGTAATAGCATATGGTTAACACATAATAAGAAGTAAATAGAAAGCGTACCTCTTAGCCAATTGATCTTGAAACAGTAAAGTGATTAAAGTAAATCACCTCTACGGTTGCTCACACAATCACGTCAACCGAATATGTTAAGTTGTCTAGACTTAACTTCACAAACAAACACCCTAGTGTTATATTACCCGAATACCAAACAAACCTGTGTCTTGTAACCGGATATAAAAACCACCAAATTAGGGTTAGAATCGAAACCCTAATACCACCAAAATCCAAGAACCAAAAATCAAAACAACCTGAATTCCTTGTTAGGGTTTTAACCTTCGAACCTTGAGAGCAACGAACAACTCGTGTATAAAACTTGTACGCCTAGCTTGGAAGAACAAGTGTGACTTGATTAAAACCTTAATGGTTTAACCGATTTTGGTGTAGAGCTAAACTAAAAATCAAAGAACCGAATAAGGGTTGATGATTAATTGAACTCGGCTGGAAAAAGGGAACAAGGAAAACCGAAATCTGCTTTTGGGTTTTGAGAGTATTATAGTCGTGTATTATGAGTTAGATATCAAGGGTATATATAGCCCTTGAATCCTACTCATGATAAACTAGGAAACAAGTCCTATTCTCATCACAACTCTCCTTTTCCTTTTTTTATTTATCCAAACCGAACCTGGAAACCCTCAAGGAATATTCTTATTCAATTTCCAGCTTTTAAGACATAACATGTTTGTGTCTTAGTTGGGTTTTAGTCCTTGTGGTTTGCATTGTGAAGTATTAAACATATTTTCCGTGTATTAACGTGTATGCCCCCAATAGGCTCACATATTCATAACGTATTTGTGCCAGCCGACTACCATTACCCAACAGCTCCCACTTGGGAGTTGGAGTAGCACCTAACACTTATACCTATAATTGGCAACATCTAGCAACCCACATAATTATTTTTACATTAGGAATATTATGAGATAAGAGTTTCAAAAATCATCTCTGCTATTTAATGGTTATAAATTTCTTGCTTTATAATCATCCTTTTGTTACAGATATAGTTAAACCATGGATATGGATCCTAAGTCATTCCATATAGTTTAACATTATGTTTTTCGTTATAGAAATAATTCAGATATACTAAATGTAATCAAGAATCATCTTGCATTACCCTTTGGGTACGGCCATACAATTATCTGATTAAATCTAGAGAGGGCCAATGGTATCTTTCTGCACATATCAAGTGGAGGAACAAATCCTTTATTGACTACAAGTGTTGTGGATGCTGCTTCACATACACTCCGAAAAATAGCTTTTATAACTACCTTATTTTAGGACAGCGTTTGGCTATAATCACAAAGTGATATCCACACATACAAAACTTGCTTGCATCTCAAGTCTAAGGACAATTTTATAA
>BQNB010041660.1:0-11688 GCA_026074375.1 Tanacetum coccineum
ATTCATCCATACCGATTCAAAATAAAAACGACAACCCACAACAACAACCTTTTTTTTGCTAATTCAACCTAGGAAACTTTATGTCATTGTCATTGATTGTTCTTATAAAAATCCTGATGTTGCGTTCATCCTGGCTTCTTTATCTTTCAGGAACTTTGGTTAGTGGGTTTGATGATTTTCCACTTGAAGCCGCTGCTCGAAACAATGGTACTGGTATTTTTTTTAGTTGAATTTTGATATGTGTATGTTTAGGCAAATTATGATTCCCTTGCATTCTTATGGTTGTTCATTACATGATATGTTTTTACTCGATATAGGATGTAATGGTTATGAGTATGATGCTATAGTTATGTTTTTTATATGAATATAGAACATTGCTTTACAGGGGAATCTGATTTTTTTGCACCTAATACAGCAGGAGCGCAGGGTACATACAAATTCAAATTTGCGACACCCGAAAAGGTTCTTTGATTATACAAGCGTTGGTGAAGGATGGCATGCGAGTCCTGAGCATTCTATATTTGCAGGTGAGTCCTTTATTTTGATTTGGTTATGCTTTATCTTCGTTCAGTAGTGGTTTAATGTATGTTCTTGCTGATGTGCATAAGGTTGAAGAAAGAGACGGAATATGTGAATAGTGGAAGCTATCAACAACAAAAAAAGGCCTTGGCAATCGTCTTGACTGTTGGCGAAAATCTCTCCCAGGTTCCTACAACTCAACCCGATTTTTAATCTTTGTTATTTTTGTAAAACTGTTTCCATGTGAATTTTGGATTTTGTTTCACAGTCGCCCATCGGAAGAAGCTTCCTTTTGATCATCATTGGCTTAAAAGATATGCTTCTGCATCTAATTGTAAGCATCATCACAATTGGCTTATCTGTTAAATGTTTTGAATAAGCAGGTAGTAGAGTTTTCTCTCAAAAAAATGAAGATGACTTTTTTTTGTTACTATGGTTGCCAAACATAGGATTTGGCGTGTTACAAACAACCTACTCAAATAAAAACTAAAAGATAACCGACAGCTAAAGGGCCTTCCTTTAGAAGGGTGCGGGACCCTACTGCAGTAGCTAGAAATAGACAACGACCTGCGGTTATGTGTGGCAGTGGAGAAGGAAGCTAACATAATTTTGCTTGCAAGTAAGAATTTTCTACTGTCATTCGTTTTGGGTTCCCAGGTAGCAGAATACACATTCTCAAATGCTAGCACATTTAGTTAACTTTCAAGCATATATGATTAATGCCGTAAAATAAACATAGTCTGTGTTGCTTTAGTGAATCAGATATCGATTGAAGAACCGAAGAAATATCATTCATATCTACATTACCATATATAATAATAGCAAGTTTACTTCATTCACAGATCAAAAAACCAAGAGAAAAAAGTTCTTAAAAACAACATATGCAAATTTTGCATAAGGATGAGACCTTTAGAGTGTTTAGACTGTTAAGTGTTTATTGACTTATTTGCTTATATTTTGATGATATAAGCACCTAGGGTGGTGCTAATATTTAAGTGCTTATAAACCATAAGTAAATAGTCTAATATATGCAAACCCAAAAACCCCTTAAGTATTTTTAGTGACTCTGCAGGCACAGATCATGATGCTATATCCAGGGGAATTATTAAGTTGTTTGGGGTCATTGTTTTAGATAACACTTAGTAAGGTTATTGAAAATGTGTTGTCATGTGCGCATTTAACATGGATTTTGTTATCTTAGGAATATTGTGTTGTTTTCAACATTTTTTTGTCTATTCCATCTTAAAGCAAAATGGCAGTGAAAAAAAGGTTTCAATGTTTATTTCATTGATTTGGTCCATTAGTTGCGGTATATGAAAATGTGATTATTAACATTCTGTTAGTGAAATTTTTAAATGAAATTGATTAAATTACGCAAATATTGTTAGATAAATTGACATGCTTTGAAGCTCAAATATATGTGTTTACTAGGATGACTTGGTATAATAGAGATAAGTTAACCTGCTTGAGATACCTTAATTACAAGTTTAGTTTCAGTTAATTCTCTTCTTTTACTATTAGAGTTGCCATAGAAAAACTCTTTATTTATGAATATCTTTCAGGGTACAGGTGTGTTGGTAGTAATGAATGTTGCTAATTTTACGAACATGTTTTTTTTTTAAACTTTTATATAAAAGGTTCCATTTAAGGATATTAACTTTAGAATGATAGGATTTTAGTTGTATAGTAGTTAAAACTAGAATGGTCCCAAAAACTATCTAATTGGTTCTTTGTTAAGCGCCAGCTCTTTAAATAGCATCATATTAAACATTATAAAATCACCACTCCCAACGCCTCCCAATGCCAACGAAAGGAGCAGTGGCGTCGAGGAAGCATAAGCCGATACAAAGAGAAGTCAGCTTATGTGTCTATTTCTTTAAACCAAAACCCACATTTCTAATTTTTTTTAAATTGAACCCCAATTATTTCGATGACACCATTTATAAAAAGTCAGATAACTTTATAAAAATGCCAGGCTAAATACTCATGTGAAGCACAATGAAAAAATCAGATATTAAAGCGCGATGTACAAAGTGTCTACATCACGATACATGAGGCTCAGATTTATGAATACATAAACGGGACCAAACACCCAACGTGGCTGCAATCACACAACCGATGTGACGCCCAGCCAAGATACAGGGGTCGGTAAACCACGCGTACTAAAATGAAATAATCATCATCTCCTGCAACATTATATTATATAAACACTCATTCAGCAGCCAAAACGACATATTTGCATTAATCCAAGGCCTAGGTGCGCATGTAGAGGTAGCCGAGGCGAGCGATTCACGGCCCATTACCATCCTTCCACTTTCCGCATAATCCTAACCAAGTAAAACACACCCTGTAGCAGGGGATCAAACACAAACATGGCTGCAAACACCACTTGCATTTGTTTAAACCTTTATATGTTATCCGGGTTATTTAGCCAAGATATGGGTCGAATGCCACCCAACGCCATTTGTTCTTCCAAATGACCATGAGAGGAGGACAGAGTATAGCGGGATGAGACACGTTACCCTTATCCATGGCACGTATATAAATGGGGGGGGGGGCGGTCGGGGTTTCTAAGTTTCGGGTTGGATCTAGGTCAACAAAATCAGATCCAGAGGGTGTTCGGGTTTGCATTAAACTCTCATCTTATTTGAGGGAATAAATTCTGGATTATTAGTTAAGTTAATATAACGGTAATTATAGCATGCACGAAATATGGAATCACGGGTCTTATGACACCGTTAGTATCGCTGCGACTCACAAATCACTCACTCTTAAAGCACTTCCGGATGAAGTTATTCACACCATCAACAACACAAATGAGTTATGAGCAAGCTATACACAATCAGAATACACAGCATAAAATGGCTAATAACCGTAGTTTATACGCATTGTTAAGTATACAAAAATTTATATATCAATGAGGTGTTCAACACGCATAAAAAATGAACAAAAGGGCGATATCAACACATCGGCCTTGGCTGCAAAACCGGTCCAGATTGTTTTAAAACTACCCATTCTGTGGCTCGCTTCCAGCCAAGATAACGGGTAGGACACCAACCCACAATGCACTCCGATCCTTATTTCATTTTCATTTAATCTAAAAAGGATCAATTTTTTTATACATGTCGAATACCATGGCAGGCACACATCAAACTTATAAACACATTATAAAAGCCTAAACCTATGCAAATTTTCTCCAAACCGCCCGAAAATATTAAGCATATGCATAATCATAACGGAATCAGCAATCCAAAATCATAACAAAATAAAAACATGCAAAATAAGCATATACATACCCTAATAAAAATGTAATTGAAGATGAATCAACCATAAACAAAGATAATCTTTCGCCACCACAACAGACCCCAAAAAAATTGAGACCTCTAACATATTGTGTGAAAACAAACCAGATGCACTACCAACCTAACCCCTTTACAGAATTGAAAAATATATTTGTAGAATTAATAGAAATCATTGAGAAGTGTGTGTTGTTTTAGTCAGATGAGTTGTTGCGAGCAGTTTCTTAAGAGGGGTTTTGATGGATTAGGTTGTTTTGTCCCAGTTGCTGGATCTCGAATATGTATGAGAGAGGAAGGAAAAGATTAGCGGGCTCGACGACAAACTTTATCCTATCGTGGCAAAGTACTCAGTAAAAGACGACGGGTTTCTAAGTCAGGTTGGATCCGGGTCAACAGCAAATCAGGTCCAGCAGGTATTCGGGTTGCATTAAACTCTCCTCGGGGGAATTATCTTCAAGATTATATATAAAGGTATAATAATAATAATAATAATAAATAATTTTTATTATTACTTTAATAATAATAATAATAATAATAATAATAATAATGTTGTGCGCGATACCCTGGTCGACATATGTTTTCGGTCAGGCTGGAAAAGAAGTTGATATTGGTCTTGGTGGAGGATGTGACAAGCTCTTGCGTCCCGCAGATTTGTTACTCTATTCGTAGGATGAAGGGCTTGATGTGTGTGTGAATTTGACATGGTCCTCACCTTTGACGCAGACTGGTATGGTTGATTTTGTGCCCGATCGTGCGGTGATTGATGCAACACATCGTAAAAGGGTCAAGTACGAGGCTGGACATCGGATATGGTTTTCTCACCTTTTCATTTTCTTCGCTTGGGGAATTAGAGAAGGATGCGGTGACCCTACTGAAGCGTATCCGAAAGTTCTCCATGACTCAAAACATTGGATCACGTGTTGATGTTCATATTTTTAATAGAATTAGCTTTCCTATAGCTAAAGGAGTGGGAGCTCAGCTAATATCTCGGCTTCCCACTAACTTTTTATAAAATATTCTATTTCTTCTAATAAAGTGATATAATAATAATAATGATAATAATAATAATAATGATTTAATGTATACAATTCTGAATTACAACGTAATTCAAAATTTTCCATCCAACTTCTTATGTAATATGAATTTAATGTATACAAATTCATAGAAGATTAAACGTTTAAGATTCCCACATATTCCCATCCAATCTTCCTATGTAATTGACATTCACCTCTCTCTTGAATGTTATTGTAATGTTGAAATTACAATTACAATTCCAAACCCAAACAGAAAATAATGTAATTGAAATTACAATTTACCATCCAATTACATACAGATTAAAATAGAACTAGATCGCCCTTGATTCTGTAATAAATATATGATATACTTATATATATAAATATATATATTATATATATATTATATATATATATTTTATATATATATTATATTAATATTTAATAATATAAAGAGCAAAACATAACCATAGTTACCTTTAGCCAAGGATTGGTTAAAAGTTCTAAAATTTCAAAATATATTGTGTCCGGAAGTTTGAATTTCACTGGGCGTTATGTCTCAACGAGCTTGAATGGGAAAAATCAAATGACGTGATTGATGATTGGATGTTTGAAAAAGAAGGATATAAGTGATTCGTCAATAATATATATATATAATATATAAGCAAACACTCAACCAATTACCTTTGCACAAGGAATGGTCAAAAGTTCACCAAAATAAAATATATATGTAGCCGGAAGTATGATTCCCGGGTCGTTTTGTCCCAACGAGGCTTAAATGGAAAATCGAATGACGGATTGATGATTGATGTTTGAATATGACAAAGGTATGATTGGTTTTCTATTTCTACAAGTTAAATATGCAAAAACGATTAAATAAAACCTAAAAATGAAAGCTATATAACTTAAAACCTAAAACGGGCACGAAAAACGAGGGCTAAAAACCTAAATTTTGCAAATTAAACCCTAGAACAAATTTAAAAGCTAAAATAGATTCTAAATGACAAATAACAAAGTTTAAAAAAAACTAGACTGAAAACGGAGGTCGTTTGACCCAAAAACGAGTCAAGACAAGAACGGGAACGAATCCCGTTCTTTAAAAAGTGAAATTTGGTAAAAATGACCCTATAAGAAAACAACTATTTTTCCTAGAAACTATATGACAAAAGAAAATTTTTAAAAAAAAGTTTATATTTTTCTGACTTTTACTTTATTTTTTATGATTTTTTAAAGTTTTTAAACAAAATAAATTATAAAAAATACTAAACGTTTATAAAAAATTCTAGAAAAATTACACAAAATAGCTAAAAGGTTAAGGGTCCTAAGAAAAATAAGCCGGGGAAACCAGCTTATCAAATAAGCTGTTGAATAAGCTTAAACAACTTATAAGCTTAATAGGCCAAAACACCCTTAAATACCAAAGCGCCCAAAGGTCTAACAGAAAAGACCCAAGGGCGCAGCGGTAGTGTGTGTTATGTTTATAAGGGTGAGAGTGGTAGAGGTCGGGGGTTCGAGTCTTGCTCACCCCTGACTTCCCACTTTCCCCTTTTTTTTGAAAACTTTTTTAAATGAAAATGGAAATTAAGCCATGCCTAGTATCTATCCTAACCTAATAAGCTAATGCAACCAAATATAAGCCAGTTAAAACAAACAAATAAGCAGAATAAGCAAATAAGCCAAGGGCTTTGGGCTGCAGGCCAAAAAGGCCCTTGGGGCACTTTTAGGGCTTATTTTTAAGCCCTTAAAGTGAGACCCAATGGCTGGGCTTATAGGGGCTTAAAGCACACCCTATAAGCTTTCTAAAAATGCTTTTTAGAAAGAAAATGGTGAGCTTAATGACAGCTTAAAGAGGCTGTCAAAACTGTCTTTTGCACCAGGGGACCTTGTGGCTTGGCAGATTATGAAATAAGCTCAAATAAGCTCAAAATAAACTAAATTTCCTAAAAAGCTTTCTAAACTAACTTATCTTACCTAATGCAACTAAAAATAAGCAAAATGACTAAGCCATAAGCTCAAATGAGCTAATTGAGCTTTTGAGCTTAAGGCTGTTTGAAAAACAGCCACAAGCTAACTCTTAGCTTAAAAATAAGCCACCTAGAAGGTGTCTTAAGGGTTGGGCTTTTGGGGGCTTATTAAAGAGCTTATAAGCTTTCTAAAAATGTAGAAAGCTTAATGCTTACTACACAAATAAGCTGAGAAAGATGGGCTTAAACTTGGGCTTTTGCACCAGGGGAGAAATTTTTTGAAAACAGCCAAGAGGCTTTTTGCAACCACCAAATAAGCTTCAAAATAAGCTCAAAACCAATTGCCAATTTGAAACAGACTGAAAGTGGCTCAAAATGAGCTTGAGCAAGAAAAATTAGAACCTAAGAATTCCTTTGGCTTATCTAAATTGAGCTTAAAAAGTGACAGTTACACAATTAAGTTAACTTGACAAATTTTTGGTTAAAACTCAAAACACAAATGCACATTATGCCTACACTAACCTAATGCATAATAACACTTAAAAATGACTTACAAACAAGGTCTAAAAGCTATTTTAAACTACCAATAAAAAATAAGCTAATCTAAAAAGCTAAATACCAACAGATTAAAAGCATCACTAATTTGGACTTGGTTTTTTTGGATTTTTCTTATAAAAACTAATTTAAACTGCTTGATAGACCTAGATTAAGCTACTACAAACTGACTTGATTGACCAACCCATGCCATAACCCCATTTGACCCATTTTAACCCTTGTCCCAAACACCCCTTTATATTTTCTTACTTCTTTTTTAAAACTGATCTAGAGGGTTTTAAGGGTCACTTCCCAAAAACAGATTGTTAACTAAGTAAAATAAGTTAAGCTAAGCAGAAATTGAACCCTAATAAGCATTTGAAATAAGCTGAGACCAAATAAGCACTATTTAAGCTATAAATTGCCAATTTACTCTAAAACTTGAATTAACATTCTAGGATTACTAAAACTAACAAGATTGGCATTCTTTAGTACATTTAAATGAAATTAAGCAATAATAAGCCCTACAATAAGCTAATGCTACAGTAACAAAATAAAGAAAATGGGAAATAAACTTACAAAGCTCCAAGCTTATGGCTAATGGATTAAGCTTTCACTAAGCTTAATTTCAATTCTTATAGTCCCCTATGGGACTCTAAACCACTGTCATCCAATATACACAGTGCTCCAATTCTTCTTGGCTTATTTTGACTTTTCAAGTCAAACTCTTGACTTTGGTTTGAAATAACCAATAAGCTATTAATTAGCTTAGGTTATTCGAATCTTTCTGCTTAGATGAGATTAGAAGCTAAAAAAATCAATTTCCACAACTAATAACTGAATTAAGAGTGCAAGAACAAGTTTTTAAAGAACTTCAAACTTTCATTAAACTTTTAAAAAGTGAAGTACAATGCTGAAATTTAAAAGACTGAATTTAAATTACAATTAAAAGATAAACAGCTAAAAAATATCCATCAATCTCCCTTTCTAGCTATGGCATCCATTGGGGGTATTTATACCCGAAACCCAAGTTCTTCCTTTCAAGGCATTGTGCTTTCTTGCTGAGTGAAAAAGCTCCTAGTGTGTTTGTTTGGTGAGATAAAAGTCCCCATGTGAAGTCTCAGCCTTTGATCTTGTCATGTGCACTTTCGGATCATGATCATAACCCTTGAATTTACTCGAAAATGGTGAGATCTCCATCTTGGCAGTTTTACTTGGTTAAGGGTGTTAGTGGAGGTGGGAGAAAGGGTTTATCCAGGGTAATTGAGGTTTATGGGATAAAAAGGTGGTGGTTAACCCGTGAGTGGTTTGGGGGGGAAAATGGGCGGGAAAACTTGTTATAAACAGGTTTGGGGTGACAGGGTAAGGGTTTGGGTGTTTGGCAACTTAGGTCCCCCAAAGTTATAATGTTTGTTGCATATTTCGTCCTTGATGGTGATACAAGGTTGAGGGTTTGGCAGAAATGCCCCCTTAACCTTATATCTCTAATTGCAAACTTAGTCCTTTTTGTAATACAAGTATGAGGGGTTGGCAGGAATGCCCCCTCTACTTGCATTTTAACTAAATTGCAAATTCAGCCCTTGTCTTTGTTTCCTTTGTATTATAACTTTGGGAATTGGTAATTACAGTCCCTCAAGTTATATTTTCTGCTTCAGCTTCTCGGAGTTGACTCTGACTTTGACTGTTTGACTTTTCTGTTGATTTTTTGGCTTGATTGACTTCATCTTTTCACACTTTTCCATTCCGTGCTTGGTTTTGACGTTTTTGGCTTTGTTTTTCGTCCTTTTGTGTGATATCCGTTTCCTGCATAATACAAATGCAAAACAAACATATATTTGGCAGTTTTTGTCTGTTTTTGGTCATTTAAGTCCGTTTTTAATGGAAAAAGGTATGTGTAATTAAGCACATACCAAAATCCCCCATACTAAGGTATTGCCGTGTCCTCACGCAATGTTATGAAGTAAACACTTAAGAAAACCAAGAATCTCAATCCCCCTCGACTAATAACCTCGAAAAGTAGCTAAGTGTTCGTCAAGGGGAACTAAAGAATCAATAGCTTCGACAAGTCCTGTTTTCACCATTTTTTATATGTACACTAACTATCCCTAATATTTTTGGATTTTTCTTTTTCTTTACTTAACTACCCTGTTTGACTTCCTTTATTTTATCAACACTGGGATCATAGAATGAGAAGCGCCCATAGAATAATCTATGGATGTCTGAATGGATAAATTCATCGTCCTCGATTTTTCACTAGTCCCAAGCTAAGCGTAAAAACAAAATCACCGTTAAGTACAAGTAAAGATGCTAACACTATTTATAACTATGACTTGTCAACTTTTCGCTCCCAACAATTATTCAATTAGTGTGATTGTGCTTAATTTTAAGTTAACTTTAGATCGACAATTTAGAAAGTAGTATAGTTTACGTGCATAACGATATTTCTGAAGAAATCTGGGGAAAAGACTAGATCACCCACCAACCAGCATATTCTCGATAGATCCCAGCCGAGTTCGACTTAGGTTATCAGGTTGAGACCCCACAGGAGAATGTTCGCAATGTAATAGCGGGATACTCCACCCTTTTAGGCCGAATTTCTTAGATTTACCGCTAAATAAACAATACTACTCAAAGCACGCAAACATCAAAAATTTAATGATCTCATTGGTGAGACTATTCCATGTAGCGACCTTTCTTCTCGGAACGTCCCAGCCTCATCAGCTAAGTGCCCAGGTTTTTGACACCCCACGGAGAATACTTAATCGAAATAATCTACCGACGGCAACCAACAACTTTTGAAGTCTTAAAGCAAGTTATTCTTAGTTCAAAATTATACTTGAGTTTAGAAAAAGAAATCTTAACCATTAAATTTTCATTTATTGCTATATACTATACTACCGTCATCATTTACATGACTACAACATCGGCCACGCCTCCGACAAGATGTAGTGACTTAGTCTGACGATGATTTATTATCTCACTATGGGCCTTGTTTTGAAGACTGCAACATCGGTTGTGAGCCGGCAAGATGCAGTAAACCTTTATCAGCCCACAGTTTATATTATTTATTTTTTTCATCATTTTTTTTAATTTTTTTTATTTATTATTTTTTTTCCAACATATTTTCCGTAATAGAGAAAATTTCGTTTAGGAAACTCAAGTATAAAGCTGAACTAAGATGAATATTTTCGTTTCCGAAAGAGCTTCTTCTTAGAAAATGTCAGTTTAAAGTTAAAGCAAAATTTGAGCACGTTTATTAGTCAGGTTAAGAGCTTCTGGGAGAAAAAGCGACAAGTTATACCTATAAGCTTTTAAGATTTCCAAATAATCCTTGCTTAGCATCCTACTTGTAAATAACACTATCATTTTTCGTTCTTCGCAAATTTAAAATCCCTAATAAAAGGATCCGCGAATGCTTAGCCTAATAAACTTTCGTTTATTAAATGGTTAAGGAACAAAGCTAGGGCTCAACACGCCCGATCGAGTCAAAATTTATTCTCATCTACCCAATAGGAAAGTCAAAATTGTGACAAAACACTTATTTTATTTTTGAATTTTTTTTCTTCATTTTTTTGAAATTTTGGTGGTAAAACCGGGATTACGTGATAACAACGGCTGCAGGTAAAATCAAATCGAAGATTCCCCCATACTAGAACTAAACATCGTCCTCGATGTTTTGTAAGGGGTTCCTACGTAAATCTAAGGCCGTTTATTAAGTGTGCCAACAGATAAAACGTTAGTCGATTAGATTTGGATACTGGATTCCCAAAATGAAGCTGAGGATGTGAAACTCTTGTGGATGAAAGGTAAAACTGCGAGCACGAGAGTCTTCACAATCCGGGAAATCCTGGACATACAACACAAAGCACACAAAACATGGACAAGATACGGGTAATGGAAAATTGTAAGCCTCCTCACACAAAAACACTTATTCATTACTACTACTACTGATAAGCATGGGGTGCCTCCCACGAAGCGCTTGTTTAAGGTCGCTATGCTTGACCCGTCCCCGAATTTATTGGCCCATGGGGAACGTCTGGAGATCCAGGACTACCAATTGTGGTACGTCCCCTCCAAAGTAGTGCTTCAAACGATGACCATTTACTTTGAAATTTGGCCCGGAGTTTTGGGATAACTCGACAGTGCCATATGGAAAAACTTGGGTTACAGTGAATGGTCCACTCCAGCGGGTCTTAAGCTTGCCCGAGAAAATCTTTAATCTAGAGTTAAAGAGGAGGACTTGATCACCGACGTTGAAAACGCGGCTTTTGATCTTGGAGTCATGGATTCTCTTTGTTTTCTCCTTGTAAATCAAAGAATTTTCATAGGCATGATCACGAAGTTCATTAAGTTTGTTGA